>VXBJ01004668.1:1997626-2041768 GCA_013400055.1 Nycticryphes semicollaris | reverse complement strand
TGGGGGGATTCTAGCGGCTGAAACAGGGTGGTGAGGAGAAGGAGGGGGGTGAGGTGCACGGTGATTATTATTTTTTTTTTTTGTATCTAAAGCAGCCGAAGGGCGCTGGGGCTCCGGCAAAGTGAGCTTTTCCCCCGGGAGTCGCGCCGCGGTGCAGGAATGCTGAGTCAGTTGTTGGGCCGAGCTGGCTGCTGGGGCCGAGCAGCAGTTGGGCAGCAAGAGGGGCCGCTCCTTGGCCAGGACTCTGCCACAAACTTTTAAAAGAAAAGGGAAAAAAAAAACCAAACCCCTATCCGTGAACACAACACCGTTATTTAAAATTGCTGTTAAAACCCCTGGAAGCGGTTTCCACTCCAGACAAGTCAAAGCTGCACCTTAGTGGGTGCTCCCGAGTTCCATCCGGCCACGGTCCCAAAGGAGATGCTGCTGCTCACATGCACTTCGGCCTGCTCTAGGCTACCCTCGCCCTGCTGGGGCTGGCCACTTTCACTAATCACGGCTAGTGAAAGTGAGAAAGGGCAACCACACCAATCTCTGAGTGAGGGAATAAATTATGAAAGGTTGGGCTACTTCTCTGAATTGTGACAGTGGACACACAAAGATGACAGCATCTGGAGGGCACTGGCAGAAAAATGTCCCGACGGGACCAGTGTCACCAATGACCAATGTTTTCCGAGAGACATAGAGAAATCTTGCTGGTTTCAAAGCGGCCACCCTGGTCGTGTCTAGGGCAGCGTTCTGGGCACAGGAATGGACTACCATCCCCTTCTTCCTTACAGGGAGGCAGGCAAGCAGACTGAGACACTGGGAGGAGGGCAGGGGGAAAGGGGATTCAGAAGCTGGGTCATTCCTGTAGCACTCATGACGTATATAATACTTTCCACTGTCGGCCTCAGGAACCATCAGTGCAGCAATAAGGTTGCTGTTCCTTTTCTGCTGGGTAATCATGCACTGGGGACCTGGGCAAAACCATTCATTTCTCTTCCTCTGACCTGCACGGGTTTTTGGAATACCATGAAAGTGGAAGAAAAAAAGGGATACCTAATTTCTGACTCAACTCTGACGTTAATTCTTGCACCTCAAAAAATGCACCCACGGGAATATTTTGATATTATTTCAACTGATCTGTAATCCTTGTCTCTGTACACTCAGGGTGAAGATAGTTATGTGGCCTACAAAGCAGTTTTCTCATTACCCATAACAGAAACTCCATAACGAAACACTTGCTTTGTGGGAAGCTACAGATAACATGGCTACTTCTACACTTAGAGACCAATTAGCTGTAAAACATTAACTTTATATATGCCTGACACTTCAAAATATAAGCTTTGTTAAAATCTCCGTCTTTATTATAACATTTACTGCAAGGTGATAACAAACGGTACAACTGAGAATTCGAGCACAACACAGTGTTTTGGAGCTGGTGGTACGTTTGGAATCAGCTGATAAAACTCAGCTTAGACCAATGTTCACTGCCCATAGCAAGGTATTCATTTCAAAAATATCAGTAAAATATTTTCCAGCAAGGAATAATAAATAGAGTATTATAAAAAAATAAATCACAACCCTCCAAAGCTTCCAGAACAAGATATTTCACACACATGAACAGCAAACATGCCAAAGAACTGTATTCTTAAATTCTGAACTGATCCAGAAAAGAGAGTTCAGAACGTTGAACAGGCTTTTTTTTTTTAATACTTTGTCTTTTCAGTGTTAGCACAATGTGCTTTGTAAATCACAGTTTTTAATGAACTATCTTAATACTTATCACCCTGGCATTCTACATTATCTACGGCACTAGTTAACAGATAACCACATTACAAAGTCCACAGATACTAGAGTAGCTGACTGGAGTTCAGGTCAGTGTCTCGCTGCCGCTTCCAGAAGAACAATTTCCTCCAGTGCAACACAGTCGGTGTGGCTGGTTACGGACTGGACGTAGCAGTTCAATAACCCCACCTCCTTTCCCAGCACGCTCTGCACCTCATAACTCTGCAGTGATAAAAGCATGTTGATTAAAACAAACAGTCCTGGACATTCTGTTCCAAGCAGCATTGGGCTTGGAAGATGCAGGGTGTAAGGTCCTCTTCCAACGGACAATTTTTTTTAAGGGCTCAAAAAGAAAAGTGCATTAGAACTGATGGAAAGAATGAACACATCAGATTTGCAATAATTAGATGTCACTCCTGCTTAAAGTGTTCCTTCCTTAGCAGGCTTTTAAAAATTAGTTGTTTTTAACAAAATAAAAAAGTGCTGCCGTGACACTGCACTCGGTTTCGCTGAGGCAAATCTGCTGCCTTTTGCTGAAGCGTGTGCTGCCTTTACCCAGCTTCCTGACACACGGAGCAACTCACAGGTATCAATTACCTCCTCTAACGGATCCACTAGAGGGAAAAATATTCCGTAACTCTTTTCACCATCCCCCCAGCCCCCTTTTAACTTCGGGTCGCACAGTCCGCAGTCAGCGGCACTTACACGGGCGCCTCTGTTCAGGGAGGCACTTTACTGAGTGGTGCCTGAGTGGATTTGCAGAGACTGTTCTGCGTGGAGGAGGGGGATGCCAGGCTGGGACCACTTCTTTAAGACGAGAGAGCACATTAACAGAAGAGCTGGTAGTAGCTGTAGCTGGCACCTCGCCCGACAGGTACCTGTCTCAGACAGCAGGTTTACATCCACGTCTGTCCTCAGTGGGACCTGCTTATGACCAGCCTCTGACCGTGTCCTCGCTCTCATCTGGGCTGTGCATTTGCACAGGTATGTGAGAGCCACCTCTCTTGCCTGATTCAAGGTATAAACAACTCCTTGCTTTTTCTTTTTTCTTTTTTTTTCCCCCTATTTTTCCTAGAGTATTTTTACCCCAGACCGGTTCTGCAGTCCCGTTTACCACACAGCTGCACAAACAGCTATGTTGGTGTGACAGAAGGGTTGTCACAAGGTAAGGAACAAGCGGCCAGGGGCAGCGACGGCTAAAACCAGCCACACCCTTAGAAACTTTAGCAGCACTGGCAAAAAAAAAAACAAAAAATGCCACCTCAAGTGGTATTTCTTGTGATTAATCTTTGTTGAGATGTGCTGCTTTTTAAAATGCAGTGGTTCAGAGACGGAAATGCGTATTAAAAATAAAGGAAAAAAATATCCCTGCCTTTCAGCTAAGGAAAAAAAATGTTTCTAAGTTGCTCGACTTCTAAATACCAGCATTATGAAAAATGAAACACAAAAAAGACATTGCTTGAATCCTTATAACTCAAAGAAGAACCACGTTTTGTCAGTCTGTAACCAAACCAGACACAACTCGTAAAACTTAGAGAGACTTAACTGCTATTAAAAAAGCAAACTTATTTTGGAAATTTCTTGTGTCTCTCTGCTTAAATGAAATACACACCCTCCAGCACAAGAAAAATAATTTGCAATTTCAGAGAAGTGTCCCACTTTAAAAATTATCCATAAATCCATTTAAACCTATGGAGCATGTAACAGTAAAATGCTAGAAGACTGTGTAAGTCGGAGAAAGCAAAAAGACCCCAATACATGTCACCGAACCAAAGATAATTAACCGAGATGATTAAACAAGACAACGAGCTGAACTTTGCTCCCTTCCATGTGCAATGGAGAGGGGGAGGGTGCTCTCGGGATCCTAATTGGACTTAATCACCCTCTGAAGGTGCCGCTCCTTCGCTGCTGACCACCCGGCAGCCAATGCCAGGCAGGCACCTACTCGGGTGCCTCCCTCACCTCCGATAAATCTGGGTCACTGTGCCAAATGTCAGGGTTCTTCTGATATCTTAGATTAAAGGAATACCTGCTTCGTGATTACATAAACTGTACTTTGCCCATGGATCCCTGTGGCTTACATGTTTCATTCATACAACCATAAAGTATAATCTTCCATGAGTTTTGCAAATTTCTCTACTATTACCACCTGCCAGTAATTTCATTGTTCTCCTATTAGAAAGTAGTTGTGGTTTGCAGGGTTTAGAAGACCAGCCCTGAAAAGGTGGGATGCTTTTGGGGTATCTTTGCTGTCTTTGGATCTTTGGCCAGAAAATGGAGTAAAGCCCAGCACTGCTCATCACAGCTCTGACTGTCTGGATGTGCTGCTATTTGCAGGTAGCTCTGCAGATCCACAGCTGAGCTAAAGCTGTCTACACATCCCATCTGTGGCATCCCTCTGCTGAACAGGAGAGTGTCAGCCTGAGGACAGTCATGCAATCGACATCAGCATCAGCAGGTGGAAGGCGGGACTGCCAGAGGGTCCAGCCCACTCAAATCTGTACATGAGAAAAAATCAAAAATCATTATTTCTAGTGAAAACCTCTACTGCTCCTAGTGCAGTTCTCAAATGAACTGCCTGGAAAGGCGGTGGAACTTCCATCCTCAGACGTCTTTAGTCCAGGACCCTGCCAAACAAAATCATGGTTGACAGGCCTGCAGGTTGGCAGTGTGCGGTGTGCGTAACAGGTCGGATGATGACCTCCAGCAGTCCCTTTCATTTCTATAATTTGAGTATCTTCCCACCTGACTCACGCCTCCTGTACTCTGCTTCTACAGTAAATTATGTAGTTTAACTTTCTTTGGTCAACATTCATTACACCTACCCCATCCTCACTGGCGGCGGACGTCAGGAGAGAAGAGATCGTCCTTTGTAACAGCTGAAATGAGAAAATTAACAGGTTTTGTCCATGGCAAAAATCTTGCAGGTTAAAACAGTCACATTAAACAAAGATTAATAATTTTAATATAGAATGGCTTTATGTCTCTGGTCAAGAAAGCAGAGAAGTGGCACAAAAGCTGTTCAGAATGGGAGTCTAAAAATACATGTTCCTTTTAGGCTGTGGAGGTTGAGGTTTCCCAGTTACCCAACCCATCAGGGCCTTCAGGTGGAGCATAAAACAGTTTGGAAACCTCAGGGTGAACTCAGTGACTCTATTATTTGTCTAAGGTCTGGGACCTGGATTCTTAGTCCAATGAAAAACAAGTCCAGTATCAGATTAAATTATGGGATACTCTTGCATATGTTAATTTTTCTTCTGACAGAGCTGTTTATAAAAGTGTGGCTTAGTGTGTGTATGTATCTAGTCTCTCTATACCCAATACACCACAGCTCGTTTTATGCCATACCTTTACTTTTACTATACTCTGAGATCGGGAGGGACACTTCAAGAAGATCTCCAGCTGCATTTTCAAAACTGGTGAAACGACAACTTCAGAGCACTGGTTGCAGTATAGTAATCCTCTGAAACATGCAAATAATGATGGAAAACCACAGAGAAATGTAAAGGTTATCAGTCAAAACAAAAAACACCAAAAACCAGCTACTTTGCCAGTAGACATCTAGTAGAAAAGCCCTGGTAGATTTAGTTAATAATAGCAAAAAGAGCTCTTCTGTTGGTAGAGATAAGCAGTTCTTGGAGGACCTAAACTCTTCTAGCAAAAGGATCTTCCTTTTATAGGTTTTGGCAACATGGGGGCAGATTAATATTTACAGTCACCTCACTGAAGCAAGTATTAATCTAATAGCCTTCTAGAAGTTATAGCAAAAGAAAATTTGTAGTATAGATTTGGCCCAAGTGACTTATTGTTTTAGGCCCTCGTTCAGCAAACATTCCAACATTTTTAGCACACACTTAAGTCACATGCATAAAATTAAGCTAAGCCTTAAGTGCTTGTTGGAATAAAGTCTTAAACAAATATTGAAGCTCCACTGTTCTCCAAATGAAGCAAAAGTGTCCTTCACAGTACAGAGAAATTATTTTTTATTGAACTGCTCTACCATGTGAGCATACACACAACCTTATTTTTTTCATGATTGTATAATACAGGGCAATTGTTTTTGTTTTCAGCTTTTTCCCCCTTGATGCTACACGTGACGAAGCATAAGTGGTAAAGCCTCTCATATGTAGGAAAATGCTTTCTATTCCAGTGGGATCAAACCCACCCAACTTTTGCTCTTTTGTAAGCTTTTCTAGTAGAAAGAACCTCCCTTTCCTTCTTTTTATACTCTGTCCACTCTCTTGTTCTCTTGTGTTTTTATCCCACCAGCTATCCCAGACTCTGCAAGAGCAAGCTGGCTAAGCAGCTGAAGGGGAGGCTTCCCCAGAGCACGCCAGTGTTGATGCAGATTTAGCAGTTCAGGTGGTAACAGGTCCTGGAAGATCAGTCTTCACATTTGGGACAGTCGTACTCCCAGAA
Source organism: Nycticryphes semicollaris (assembly GCA_013400055.1). Lineage (NCBI taxonomy): Eukaryota > Metazoa > Chordata > Aves > Charadriiformes > Rostratulidae > Nycticryphes > Nycticryphes semicollaris. The sequence goes on along the minus strand of VXBJ01004668.1, from coordinate 2,035,579 downwards.
TCATTCAACATCCTTTTTAGAAAGGTTATAAATTTAATAGGTCTGAAGTAATTACAGCTAAGATCACAGTTCAGTATAAAAATGAGGTGAATCAGTGGTATACAGGGTAACAAGGTAGAGAAAAACAAGAAGCTACTCTTCAAGGAGCTTAAAATCAGACCTGTGATTTATGTGGGTGTTTATTAAAATTAATATAATGCAGTGGGCTATAAAATCTTCATCTGCAATACTTTAAGATTAGTTTGAAAAAAAAATGTGATAACTGCAAATTAAAACCATTTCATATCTCCTTGTATCTTTCTTAATAAATTAATCTAACCTTGCAGGTTTTATCAGTTCATCAGCAATAAAAATACTACGTCTTAGCTCTAGGAAGGAACAAAGTGCAGCCTGTGCCTGCAGGAATCATTGCATCACCTGTTGCTGTTATGGCTACATCTGCAGAACACCTGGAGTGCTCTGGAGCATGCTGACTCTCACCTGTCCTGAGGACACAGTTCCAACTTTCCATTGCCGCATCTGTCACATGTAGGCCAGGAGAAAGCAGTGCCCTCATTAACTCCAACAACAGTACCTGCAGAAGATGACATTCTTACAAAATACTAGTGGTAAGGGAGCAAACACAGCCACTGTTGGCTTCACAGCAGGTCTGACCTTTTCTGACTCTCATGTGAAGAGTAAGACTTGTTGGAGCAAGCATCGGCTCTTCCAACATTCCCACTCCCTTTCTCCTTTGTCCCTCCAACAAGCGATGACAATATGGCAGTGTGTTACAGTCTAAAAATACCAGAAGGTAGATAATTGATAATTAACTTTCCAAACAGGTTCAATTCTTTTCGTTTGGGTTTTATTGTTTTCCTGACTTGTTTTTGTTTGTTTGTTTTCTTTCTGGTCCTCCAATGTTGTCTTTGGAATAAATAGCTATAAAAAGCATACAGTCAGATAGCTTGATATCAATATTTAGGAAACACAAACCAGTGAGAAGGCCCAATCCCTTCTGAAAACAACGACGCAGATTAAATTCCATTAACAACGGAGTTATTTTTCATTTATACTGATTTAACAGAGATTAGATCTGGCCCACAGATTTAAGTGTGCGTCTAAGAAGGGAATGCCAAAGATACTTTGGACTAATATAAAGGGCCTTGCTAGCTTTGGCAAGAAAAAATATATTCAGAGCTTTATGAGAAGCCAATAAAGAGTGTTATTATGTTTTATGGTAATGATATGCTAAAATTGTGAGCATTATTTATGGAGAAAGTACTTCTAAGTAGTTTGAATTGTACAATGTGGATCACCTGCAAGAACAAAATTACACTAAAATAAACCCTCAATGGTACAACAGAAGTGGAGACTAAAATTTCCAGCTCCTATTGAGCAAGAATCTCACAGTTTTATAGCACATTCAATAAAAGAAACCCTTGGAGACAAGGGAACATTTACACTGTCTGTAAGACAGGGGATTAATCCCTTCCTTTCCTGGTTCTCCTGGGACAAGAACTGACAGGAAAGAGAGAGCTACATACAAACACCAAAACCGTAATTTTCTTTGGGAATTCACAGGACAGCAAGTCTGAAGATCAGGAAAGGTACTTCTTAAATAGAACATTTATTACTCAATTTCTATATGTGTAAAGAAACAACATGGATTTAACTGGTAGAATAAGCAATTCTGTGCATTTAACCCCTTGGACTGTTACAGGAATAATTCTCATTCTTCTTCAGTTCTTGTGATAAACGGGGAGTTTCCATCAGTACTTGCTACTACAAGGCAGGATGATTTCTGCCACAGCACAGAATCATAGAATGAGCATGTTTCTCTTGTTCATGTAAAAGAAAAGCTACCAATTAGTTTGCTCAAGATGTTTCTTACTTTATTAAAAAAAAATCATTTAAAAAAGAAAACAAAATCCCCTTTTCTGACAGATCTCCACATCACAACTGCAGGGTGCCAGTGCACAAGTAATGCAAGTACATTTTAAGAAAGGATCATACTGAGGAGATTCCATCTATGGACAGGTTTACTCTGATGACAATTCAGGGTCAAGGATTAAAAGTAACACTCTGGTTGAAACATTAAAAAATGACGTTTTTTTGTTTTGGTTTTGATTTGGGGGTTTTTGTTTGTTTGTTTGTGGTGGTGTTTGCTTTTTCCAATCACTTACCCTAATTAAAGGACAGGAAGGGGAAAAGTTCAATCAAAAAGAGAAACTTAGGTAAGCTGATTGACCCCATTTTCTTCACACTTTTGAAAAACTAAAAAGAAAATTGAAAAAAGTTTCCTGAAAAGGAAACTGAAAAAAACCCACTCCTGAGTAAGGGCTGAAATATGAAAATATCCAATGTCAAAATGCAATCATTGGTAGTGAGTCATATACTAGGCAAATATCATTAATCAAGTAATATTCCCACATAACATATGTGGTATGGACTAACTAGAACTTCCTCATAAGCATGGTTAAGAGGAAAAACAGTTCTGTGCAGTATAAACTGCCAGCTTGTAAGTTATCCTGACTGCTACTATACTGCAGAAAGAGGTTAGAAATCACTTTGCAATGCATAGTGATAAGAAAATAAATCTGTTAACTGAGTTTACAGGTGAGAACCACAGACTCATCTTTAAAAGAAGAATAAACTTTCCAGTAGAAAGCAACCACAGGTTTTCACTCCTCTGTTGAAGGGCAACACAATCCATGACAGAGCTGATATGATTGGAACTCTCTGAAATAAATGAGTTCTGACAAACTTAGTGCATCTGCTTTGATTGCAACATTATCCTTTTAAAGCTGGGACAGCTATTGAGTTGTATCAGGTTGCTCAGGGCCCAGCTTTGAGCAGGAGTTAGGTATGGAGGAACTCCAGAGGTTCCTTCCAACCTAACTTACCCTATTTATATACATTCCAAAAAATGACCAAACTATCAAAAACCCAGCAGGTAGCATGGCCTGTGACCCTCCCCAGTTTGGCACCGTGATCAAGTGCTGTGTCTGTGCATGGGGACCTGAATGACCACTTGCATTTTTCACTGATTAAAAGGAAGGCAGGTTGAACGGCTGAACCCCTGAGAGCCAGGAGAAGCAGCCATGACTGCCAATGAACAGGAAGGAGCACTACTTCAAGAAAGGTTAGAGTAAAGCCTTTGCAGCTTTTTTGAGCGTTAGGTGAGAAGAGGCCCACGTAGAGCAGACGTAGGTGACCAAAAGTACAGGAAGTGAAAGGAGGACACAGAAAAAGGATGAATGAGGTAATACTGCTTCTCACTGAAAGACAGACTAACAACTCTGATTTAAGAGACAGAGAGAGTGAGTGAATTTTAGAGATGATGTATTTTCCTTCATGGGTTACTCTGTCAAATACATATTCTTCCCCCAACAAAGTAGAGTTAATGCTATTAGTTTAACTTCTTCAGTAGAAAGATGCAGGCAATAACTAACTGAATTCCAAAACACTGCATATATATCTTAAACACTATTAAATAATTTTAGTTACATGTAGAAGTGAGAGCTATCATCTGTATATAGCATTAGCATAGGTATGAAGAAGACACTTTACATTGGTACAAAAGTGTAGGATCATACTGATAACAACTACCCTGGACAAATTTCAGACAAAACAAGACAAAGTTGTAGGATTAATTTCTGCTTTTGTCATTCTTCCATCTGTAATGCAGAACATGACACGTCCCATGTGTGTAAAGTAAGTACTTGTTTACACCACGGATCACAAAGGTGTATTTTCTTTGCTCTACTGGAAAAAGAAAGGACAGAGAAATGTTTGCTTTATCCTACTATGCGCACTGTCAATGTGACAAAAGAAGACAAGCACTTCTCATACTTAATTATGAAATTAAGGCTGCAGAAATGATAATTCTTACTGTAACTATTGGAGCAGTTAAAAAAAAAAAAAAGCCAAAGTATTTCGCACCCAGTGACAGAAATACCTTTCAAGTAACTCACAATATCAGTGAGACAAACGTAGCTTTGAGTTAAGCGCCTCTGGTTGTGCTTGCTTTTCACGATGCATTGTTAAAGATTTGTCACTGGAAGGTGCTCATTTATTAATCACAGAAGCATTGCTAACTTGCAGCTCTGCCGTAAGAGAAGGTATGTTTAATAACAGCGTTACGTGGTTTCAAACTGTCTTTTCAATGCATCACGTGATAGCTGGAAGGATTCATTTGCAATCATTATTGGCTATTACTTTAAAGTTCATTAGAAATGCTCCAGTGAATGCTTGAAGGTGTAAACGTTTAACAGTATCAAGAATTTTCTACAAGGGCTACTGGGATTATATGAGTTAAACCAAGGGAGGAATTTGTCTTTAAAAGCCAAAAGTTTCTGGGCTTCTAAGGACTTTTCCCTATAGGCACTCTACAACTGGGAGGTTTCGAAGCTGACTGGGCAAAGCATTAGAGAATACACAGTAGGAAATGTTTCTGCATGATTAGGAAATGTTAGAAAATACATTGTAAGAAATCTTTCTGCATGGTTAGTGGTAGGACTGAAATATTAGACAAAGCAATGATCCAAAGTGGATGGTGAGCAAATATTGGGCAAGCTATGCTAGATGACTATGGTGAAATATTAAATTGCCCCACTGCAGCAAAGCTCCAGGGAAATCGGACACTAACTCCAACCATGCAGGATCTGGCCAACATATCTTATCCATCTGCCTAAAAAATATTGGTATACCTTCCCACTGCCAATATCAACAAGACTGGTGTGAACAGAAGGCTACTGAAAGAAGACGGCAAAGGAAGGAATATAATACAACAGACTGTGCATCAAACATTTATTCTGGGGAGTGAGTGAGTGGGAGCAAAGCTTGGCCAACAAAAGGCAAACTGAGCCCACAAAGAAGAATAAAAACTTAAATACCCTAATGACCTACAGCAATACTCTGCTTTTTTACCTCTCCACACCATTTGTGCAAGAAATCAATACAAAGACACTAAAGATTAAAGTTAGCACAAATAATTAACCACATTCATTTCAGGAAAGGCCATACAAACCTCTTACAGCACAAACGGAGTTGGCCTGAGTTGTAGAATCCAGCTCATCGAGTCTGACAGGGCCAGTCAGCTCACTGAGGTCAGCACCGGCAGCCGAGCACAAAAGAGGCTTTTGTAATAAGAGAACAGTACGTTCAACACAAATAATCCTACCTGCCAACAAAGACATTGCAACTCAGTACAGTAACAAGGAAAAAGGTGACCATGTTAATTGTCACCGCCAATACAGACAACGATCTCTGCCAGCTACTAAACAGATGGATAGACTCCATCAAGTTTTCTCAATGACAAAATATTTTGCTTTCAGCGATACGTGCATCATGCTCTCATTACACTTTGCAGCTCCCAGGGAAAATAAGTCACTTTAAAAACTTTGAACATGGCAGTAGAGAGTCTGATCCCATCTGGACTGCATTGCACCATGCTCCCTGCAAACACAACGTTAGCCTTTGTAATAACCTGGGGCACCCCATCAGGTGGGCTTACTTTGTGTTGAAGATTGCAACGAGAAGGTGCATGCAATGCTTTATCCTCCAGGGCACAGACTGCTGCTGCTTCCAGTCCACCTACATTTTGGAAGCGACTGAAGGCGTAAGATGAGAACTACGTATGCAGGCACCATACAAAACCCTACCTGAACCTCAGAAAAGAGCAACCAAAAATGAACGTAAAGTGAACTACCATCATTAGATGGTCTGTAGGGTGGCAAAGGCTTATAGCTAAGGCAGTACATGAGAGTTTGTAAAACTCCTGTATTTATTGACAGGCAAATCTATTTTGCTCCATTTGGGGGTCAATGAAACAAGTTTCTGCAAGAATATAAAATCAAATAAAACCAAGTTCCTTAATATTTTTGACTCTTCTGTAAACTAGCAAATTTGATTGACGCTGGTCATTAGATTCAACAGTCACCAGGGAAGACTGACAGTAATATTGGTGGACATACCACAAGATTACTGAATTTCTCAATTTTTCTTTGGAGATCAAGCCAAAAACATTTAAAAAAAAAAAAACCTTACAGGAAAGCTCTAATGACAACCCCTTTCCAGTTTGTCATCCCAAACTTGCAACTGTCTCTTACTCATCTGAGAACGAAAGTCTCTGTAGGTCACACATTGCAGTGTCAGAGGTTGGGATCCTACTTCTGTTTGATTCCAACTGCTTCAAAACCTCGTGTAAAGCTTACCGTTTCCCCACAGCGCATCCTTGAAGAAGAGGAGTTGCGAGGCAACACTGAGGGCTTCTGTCATTCCCGTACTGAGAACACACGATGCAGCGACTGACACAGCAACAACTTTTGGAGTGATATGAGCCACATTTTGCAATGTGGAGTCAGTCACAAACAACCAAATCTCTCTTTGATTTAGAGGAACACTGTGTTTTGTCTATGATTTAAAAAAAAAATATGCAAAATTGGAATGCAGTTGTTCATTTTTAATAGAAGGAATGACTAAAACATCCTCATATTTAAATATCTAATAAAACTTGCAGAGATTACTACATTTAGGTCTCATACAGGATAATGAATCAAAGCTCTATTGGAATTTTTCATGATTCCTTATTGCAAATACAAACATCGTTTCCTTAAATTAACTTTCTGGGGTTGAACCACTGGAATCTTGGCTTTCCCTCTATGGGCTATCATGCTTCATCAAACACAACTCACTTGGACTGTACTGTTGATTTGAAAATATATTGTGTTTTAAAAATATTATATATGTATTGCATATTTATATCATATCTATCTGATTTATATATAAAAAAGTTAACTGGCTGTACTTCTAAACAAAGAATTATTTGTCTTAAAATAAAAAAGGCTAATGCTACTACTACTATTATTCCTGTGTGAGCAAATTTTCCAAGTACTGTTATCTGATTCCAAAGAGCACCAGTCCTTGGCTAAGAGCTACTGTTCAGTCCTTGGTTAATAGCTACCGCAGGTTACAAAGCTGGAGTTTTTTCTTTCTATTGAAGAAACATCTCTATTTGAATGATGCACAGAAAAATCAAAGTAGCTAACTCATACGAAAGAGACACAGGAGTCTGCGATGCCCGTGTAAGCTTTCTGCCTAAGACAGATATAAAAATACTATGGTGTGACTAAACCAGGGTATATCACAACTGCTGATGTCATAACGAAAATACTTCTATTTCATTTCAGCCTTCATACCTGAAAATAAGTATCAGAAAATCAGTAGTACTTTTAAAGTTTTTCACACTGGGATGGTGACCAAGACAGACTAAACAGACATTACATAAATCGGTTCTTATTCCACAGTTGCTAACAAAATCAGATGGGTTGCAATCTGACAATCCATGCTTTTCTTCTCTGTTTTTTCACACAGCTTTTATAGTATCCGTGTGTGTATGTGAATTTTCCCATGCTTTAGAAAGAATATGTTTAATAACAAAACATAGTTCACATTTACTAGTTCAAGCAGCTTGCAAAATTTTAAGATTCTAGTATTTGAAAACATTTAACAAAGATTAAATTTCTTTCTTAATTAAAAAATGTTTTTGCTACTATTTTAAATTAGCCTGTTTATTAAACACTCATACTTAAAACATTTAAATGAAAATTAAATACTACAATGATTGGAAAGACACCTATCTCATATCTATTTTATTCTGGAAGTTGCATGTCTCTAACGTAATGCAATGAGAACCCCAACTTTTAATCTTCAGTTGAATTCAAACCTTGAAACCGTTGAGCACACTAAAATTAACTTTTTGTTCAAGCTAGCAGCTCTTGGAACAAATGCAGCAAATAATGGCTGGGAAAATTTGTAACTCTGATATTAAGGTTATGCCTTAATATAATATATGCTGCCTATTGCATTGATGTTGTTTTTTTGCCTAGTGACTACCTACACTTGAGTACCCCCTCTGTGCAGATAGCATTAGGACAGCTTCAAAGACAGAATTTTTACAGCTGTCCCATGAGAATTAGTAAGACATTAAAAGCTGGCTTTCAGAGGAATCATCCAAAAAGTAAATAATAATAACAGCAAAAATCACAAGTTAGTATAAAATCATCATCTTGCTATGTGTGACAATTTGTTCTGAACAGAGAGGACACAACAGACAAATAGCAGCAGGATTGAGTTACAAGGAAGGACAGCTCCTTAACCACAGATGGAATATATTTCCTCATATTCCTTCTGTACCACAGTACAGATTCTGAGCAATAATAAACGCGTATTTCCATTCATTCTTCACACAAATGAAGTATCTCAGAATACTACCGCTACATAGAACAGATACGACTTCTTAAAGTGCATTTGAATTAGCTCACATAGCAGATTACCTAATAATAATAAATCTGCAAAATAAACCAAATCATAGTCCCTTCCTCACTTATTATGACTTGATGATTTTGCCTGTGAAGGATATGTCCTCTTGGCAAAGGCAACTGCAGTAAACAAGCTGCTGTTTGTGACCTTCTCCTGGGGGGATCAGGCAAGCAATATTCTAACAGCAGGTTACAGGGGTTCGGCAAGCACTACACTAACACCTTCACATTCCTAGAGCAGTTACCCAGAAGCATTACCCAGCAGTTGTCCACAAGTTATGCAGAAGAATATCTTCTATTGCTTTTCCAACTTTACTTTCAAAAAATTTATGAGCACTCATGTTGTTCACTTATGAAAATTTAGTGCTTGCAGTTCAGTAATGAATAGCCATTAAAAACCAGCTAACTAACCTCCTAGTAGCAAGAAGAAATCACAAGCATTTTTTTTCTGCTAGACGAGCTTCCATTCTTCAAAATCACATCTGTTCCTGCATCTTTCATATTTTTTTTCTAATTTAGTGATGAAAAGCTTCTACACATGAATACTGATGACCCACAGCATCTCAGATGTAGACATTCCTGAATAAAAAAATGTTTGCCTAGGATACCACTAGGCTGTTTTTATTTTATTTTATTTTATTTTATTTTATTTTATTTTATTTTTTAGTAGAATGGTTTTCTTAGAAATAGAAGTTTACGCATGTATGTGTCTATCTTCCTGTTAGTATCCTAAAGATCCCAGCAAGCAGCCCTGATTTCAAGGTTGCAAATGCTCTGTTAAATTCTCGCTTAGCATGGAGAAAACACAAGTGATACCCCTCATCTTGGGAGTTAAAAGTACTTCCTGACTAAAAATGAAATCATAACTCATTGGCTTTTTACGCAAAAGGGCAAGACCTAAATTAAATTTATGTGTCACACTGGTGGGAAGCATCTCCAGCTATTTTGCTGGCCATTCTGGAATTTCTTTGTCTTTGGCTCATATGCTTTGATTCACACTTTGTTTCTTGTGGAGCTGATGGACAATTGCAAATTATTCTCCACCAGAATTCAGTGCTGGCTGTACTGAGGATCCAGTCGCCAGGAAAAAATAAATAAATCAGCAACAAAAAAATTCCTTTAACTACTGAGGGAGTTAGCAACATTTTGAAAGAAAATTGTAGCGTCATTCAGAAACAAATAAATAAAACATAATTATAAGCTTTCCAACATAGTATGGATGGCAGATGTATTTACCTAAGAGTTCATCCGTTCTACTAACTGGACCATAAAAGCCAAATTTGCCCAGGGGACTTCTATTGAAGTCAACAAAAATAGTTCACACACTTGCATGCAAAGAACAAAACTGTATTTTTATATAACCATCATCTGTTAAATTCTATCCCCAGACACTCAAGTGCCTGGGAACTTTTCACTCCATATCTAAGGATAGCATTTAGCTATAAACTGAGTCTCAATGAACATCCTTATGTCTCAATGAAGCTCCCTTACCCGGCTTAAATACTGCCTCTGGTTAGATAGCAATTTATTCAGAAATAATTCACTTTTCAGACTGGATGGTATTGAAACTGAAGATGCAGTTCATTTTACCCATTCACAAGCACTTTGGACCCGGTGATAATTCTGTTCATACAACTCTTGAAGACAATCCTAGGAAGGTTTTGGTTTTTAACCCTAAACAAGTTGAATGCTGGCTTCATCATAGAAACGTGCTGAATTAATTCATTGCTCAGTGGAAAGATTACCTGCAGCCTTAGATATAGCACTCGTGCCCAAAAGCTACATCGTTCATTACAACCGTCGATCTGAAAACAGTACAAAAACAGGGAATGAGACAAACACAATATCAGAAACCCAGTGGTACAAAGTATTGGTTATCCAAGGTGTCAAGCAGATTACCTGAAGAATTTCCTTTAGACCATGAACAGCTGGTGGCTGGTACAAATTAGAAACCTCTTCTTCCTCATCCACTTCTATATGCATTTCACCAGACCGAACAGTAAGAATATAACAAAAGCTTGGAGGAGGAAGAGTAGTTGTCATCTATTAAAAAGTAAGGAAGAGAAATGTGATCTAAAAAAAAGGCACTTTAATATGGCCAGTTGTGTTTTACAATAATAGCCAAAACAAACCACACAATTTACATTTGAAGAGGCATGGGAAAACAGGATTATATGGTTAATAACAACAACTCTCTGAAGTAGAAGTTGAGTTAATAAACTGACATTCACAAGTTGTAAGTGAAATCAGCTTGTGCTTATCATTCTTTCCATAATCTGACATTGATCCTCATCACAAAAACATGGCATGATTTTGCACACTTGGCAAACACTGCGACTAGTTCAAGGTGCCTGTTATTTTTGCATTTTTTTTATTTCATGGTAGGAGTGCCCTGATTATTCTTTTTTTTTTTTTTTTTAAAACATCCATAACTTTTCTGAGATTTGGGGACTTTTGCATGTGGGTGGGTTTTTGTGATAGTAAACAGCTGACAAACTTTTAAAGATGCCAAATTAAATCCAGGACAGCACAAGGAGATAATGAAGAACAGGAATGCAACAGCTACAAAAAACTGCTCTCTTTGTGCTATGCCAGATTTTTCTTCCCCCCTTAAAAAATACCATGACATAACAATTTTATCAATCACCACTTAAAGAGGTCCCAAACTAGAAAGGCTTCTCAGGAAAAAAAGCACAATGCTAGAAAATAAGTTTTATTGTGGATATGGTAAAATATTCTTCTAGCAATGTTTGCTGCTAATAAAGCATTTCATTTAATAAAAGAAATATGAACCTATTAAAGACAGCTGCCCACCCATTACAAAAAAAAATCTGCAGAAGGAGAAAAAAAAAGCAAAAGACATCGACTCCAATTCTGTTTGCCTCAAAGAAGGTATTTGCAACAAAGAAAGTATTTGAATGTATGTATGACTCAAAAGAAATGACTTCCACAGATTTCTTCCCAACAATATTATCAGCATGCTGGTGGTATTATTTATGTACCTATGTATAAAACTGTTCCTAAAACTCAATGGTTTGTATCAAGAAAAATGTGTATCTCAACTGAAAAAGCTCCACTCAGCCAAAAACCTGCAGCAGTAGAATGGAAGTCTTGATCCTCTGTGGGATGAATTACTATTTCAAACCTGTGACAGAGGTGCAAATGACACGATTATGGAAAGTCATCTCCATTTTTAGATTGCTAATAAAATAGAGAAAATTAAGAGCAAATGAGAGTCATAACAATGCTAAACAACATTTAAGAGCTTTGCTTCATCTGCGGATATTCCCATTCTGTTGTCCACCATACTTTGATGCACAAACCAATCCATTCCTCTGAGATTTCCAAAATGGTTAGATGAAAGGAACAGTCAAGGAAAAAAGAGCTGTTTCTCTCAGTTTTGGTCTTGGTTTTATATACAGCCAAGGTCTGAACTTTTTATTCCTCAACACAGTCCCCTGCACAATGAAAGAACACTCTACATTGCAGAGAAAAGCTTATCAGATTTTAGATATAACTAGCGATATCCATTTTTAATGTCCCTTGTTTTTAAACATGTTTTTTTTCAGCTTTTTCTTCTTTTGTAGAATTTGCATCCTGCCTGATTCCTCCAGGCTCTAACACAGATTTTTAATACCACAAACTTCTTCCCGAAAGAACAGCTATACAAGAAAAGCAGGCAGCACAAGCACTTGGTTACTCAGAAGATTATCAAATGATCTTTGATTTGATATGAAAAAAACTCTTTTTCAATTACAAAAGCTAATTAAAGGAAAATTAAAGATGCAGTTTTAGATTTGCAAGTGTATAGTAACATACTCTAAATTCATTTTAATACCTCTTCACTCACTAAAATAACAGAAACATTCATTACTTCTTAGGAGATTATTTTTGTGCTCTTCTTTTTGCTATCTTCATATGAGACAAGTATCAGCCAAAATCATCCTAACTAGTAAGAGACCTGATTCCAGCAGTCAGTCTGTCCTCACAAAAATTGATGTTCAGAAAAGTGCTTTTGAATCTAAGGCTGAAAAGCGTTTCAAAGAATGAGTTAATATCCCTGTATATGGATTTCTCATCTGGCTCCATGCTATCTAACACCTCCTTCCTCCTACAAGGAAAAAAAAATCTGTCTGACATCCTACCATTCTAGCCCTAGATGATTAAAAAAGGGTTAATTGAAACATTTTGGAAAGATGTTGCTGATCCAGAGGGCTTCAGGTTAGCTTAGGAGGTTGCCAGAACCAGTAAGACAAAACTCAGTAGCTAAAGACAGAGAAAGAATCTGATTCCCAAAGTAAACATGATTACACTACCAACAAAAATAGTAGTTGTGAGTGAAAAAGTACATTTCTGAAATAATAAGACTTACCATTTCAGAGTCTTGACTTTGTCCAGGAACTTTTACAGGCACTACTGGAGGCCACAGACTATCGATCAGACTAAAGAGTCCTAATGCCCTTCAAAAAGACCAATAAAATCAGGTTTAAAATGTTTCCCAATGTTATATATTATATTAAAAAGATTCATTAAGAAATATAATTTAAACCATTGCATGATTATGAAACCAATTTTAAATCATATTTGTTTGCTGGAAACTTGTTTTGATTTGGTCTAATTAAATCTCCATCACTGCTGCTTCAGGGTGGAGAGCGAGTTAAGGGATGTATCGCATTCAGTGACAAGCAAGTCATTATTATTCCTTTGCTTGTGAAGGACACAGATACCAGTACAACTTCTTTTATAAGATTTTAATTATTTTAACTGATTAAAAAAAAAACAAAGTTTTGCTTCTAACATTTTCATGTATTGTTACAGCTGACTGTAACTGCTTTCAGGAAAACCAGCCGTTATCAGATATGGAGAAACAGGCAAGATTTTGTTATCTTAAGTACATGTACAGAGGACGGTTCCCTTCCTACAGAGCAGCTGATTTAGTTATGTGTTTTATTTATTTATTTTACCAGTTTCCCACTTTTAATTTAGAAACAAATACCAAATTAGCAGCCCAGCATATTAAGGTAAAATGTTGCAGGCTCGTTAGCTTTAGCACGCAAAGCTGTACAGTGGCTGCCTTGTCAGCTGATATGGCATCCTTGCAGGACAGGCAGGAACATTTGAGGGAGAGGCCAAGAAAACAGCTGAGGGAGGGGAAATAGCTACAGATAACCAACTTGAAGAGGCATGCATTTTTGAGTTAAAGCTCTCAGTTATCTTGTCCTAGTTCTCTGCTCTGTGTAGTTGAAGCACAAAGATCTGGATTTTAACCCTACGGTGTCTCCAAGAAAAAATTGTCTGTTCCTCCAATTACGAAAGCTGCCGTTTCAGCAACAGCTCTAAAAACATGAAGTCTAAAAGTTACTAAAAGTAATATTAGCTTCTAAACTCAACTGTTTAAAAGAAGGAAAAGGCATACGGGGCTGAAGCATGTTGCAATATGCTGTTTCTCTTCAGGGGGTCACGGAAACTCTCCTTTAAAGTTCTGCTTTCAGCTCACTTCTCATTTTAGAAATAAAGTTTATTTATTTCTGTATTTCTCTAGTCCTTCTCTGGATCCCTAAGTGTCTAGGTGTCTATAGGCAGCAAATTTCTTCCTATGTTTTTCATACAGCACCAGGCATCACCTGTGATTCAGTGTTAATAGTGACGCCTTTGGACCAGCAATGTAAGAAGTTTTATGGACGTAAATCTCAGAGTGGATCTTGTGGAATAAAGCTTGTGGCTCATGATTCAGGTAACAAGCTGGCAGATTAAAGATGATGTTGCTGTCTGTAGTCGTGTTCTCCACAATAATGAACAGACCAGAAACACAAATGTGCTGCTCTTCTACAAAAATGAACTTCCTGACTTACAGAGGGCATCGTAGTCGATCCTGTAAAAGAAGGCTGAGCTCAGCAGCTGCGGGGTTTTGGGGTTGTGTTTTGGTTTTAGCAGTGAGAGCATTACAACATACAAAGCAACACTTCTGGTGTATTAAAAAGACTTTACAGCAAATTGATCACTTCTTGAGTCTGGGATCAGGGTGACATTTTGTGTCCCATGTCACACAGAACGATATCCTCTCTACAGTTACAGGAGGGCCAGCGTCCAGTGGAACAAGCTGGTGTTGCGAACTGGGACGTGAAAAAGGAGAGTTACAAAAAGAGGCAACTCCGGCAGTTAGACAAGTGGCCTTCCTCACTCGACATACAGCACAAGGGCAAGGGCAGGGCTTGGGTACAAACACACCACAAGCTCTGCACGTTTGTGTGTATGTTTGCAGACAGAGATCACGTATTTATCAGTTTACAGCAAATGAGATGTTGCATGCAGGTATAATCATATCTCCACACAGACCATATGTTGATCCCCCATCTGTATTTTTAAGCTTGTACAAGGGACACGAAGCTGTCCCTTCTTTAGCTCTCTTCCAGCTTACTACCCATATCAGAATTTCTAAGACATACAGTACATTTTATTCCATTACTTGTGGTCTTTTGGAGAAGGTCATCTACTGCTTGAACTAGGAGCACTTATTTATTAGTAAATGACAGTATTGGCTAACAAAGAGGCAGAGAAGCAGCACTGTATAAAGAGCGTCTCCTGCATATCTTGACCCCATCCTTTTCTTTGACACCAGTCAGGGAAAGGGCAGGGACGTTTGCCAGCTGAAGGATTTGCAAGTTCCATATCACACCCTGCCACGATCCTTCTCTACCAAAGGAGATGTTTTCTCCTGAAGCTGTCACTCTATCAGTCATTGTCCCTAGTGATGAGCTCCCCTCTTGCCCTACCCATTTATATGCCTCCAAGAAAGTTAAGTCTTTACATTTGTGGATTTTGACTTAGCAGAAGGGGGAACAAGGGGGGCAACGACAGTGGAGAAATGGGAAGACATTGTGTCCTACTCTGTAGAAAATCACAACTCTCACAGAAAGAATAAAATCCATTCTCTTTATTGGCCAAGCAACACTCAAATCCCACTTCAATCTGACTTGAACAATGGGTGTATTTTATCCAATATGTGCTATCCTTCTTCAGCTATAGAGTCAGGACAAGAGATGAACAGCTGGCTTTGTGCTGCAGTGAAGGGACATGGTTATCCCCCATGTGCACAAAGAGACTTTCTGGCTACAGAAGACAAAATAAAAACTTTAAAATTTTGCTCTGTGAGTGTAATTACTAGTCAGTATTAAAAAAAAAATCACAAAAGGACAGACTTCTAAAAAAGTACAGTAAGAAATTAAAAGAAACAGCTTCAAGGATAAAAAAAGGTAAAGTATTTTTAATAACATTTTTAATTTCAGAGGTAAGGACTCAATTGTAACATTTAAAAAAATTTATTAGGAAAAAAAAAAAGAAAAAAGATTGAATCTGAGGACAGAAATAATCTATCAGACTCTACATGACAGATTCAACTCCCTGCATCCCATGCTACACTGAAATCTGTCTTTGGTAAAAACTGTTGTGTCCCATACTAAATATGCAGATGTCCACCAACACAGCAAGGCCACCAGTAACTCTAATGGAGTATTGTAGCACAGACTTCCACAGAAGTATGGATGTAGAACAGGCAGTACTCTACATATGGGTACTCTTCTCTTCTGTAACACCACATCTTCAAGCTTTGCTTATATATAATGATATTTTGTATATGTGTGTCTGCATGTGCATACACACAGAGACATATATATGGACACATAATATGCAAAATAATTCTTTTCAGTATCCTTAATTTTTTTGTTAGCCAATGTGTTGAAAAGGCATCCCTCACAACATACGTTTTGCTTGCTGAACTTTGGTATGTCTTTTCTGTATATTCATAAAAGCAAACTGCCTGCTGCATACCCAGACAACAGTCAGAGAATTTTAAAGATTTCATACTCTTAAACAGGCTAAATACATGTCTGAGAAAATGCAAAACATCCATGCAGCACATACAGAAATTAATCCTGACCTATTTAACACAGTCTTAAACTCCTACATAGAGCACTAATTGGAAGACAGCGAGTAATAATAATAAAATAGAATTTACTTCTCCCTTCCCACAGTTCTCTCCACTGATAATGACTGTGCTGCCCTGTACAGAAGCTGCTTTCATTGGCTTCACTGTACCATCTTCCTTCTCAGTTTTACAGCTCAGCAGGAAACAGAAGTCACCTTCTGCTTCTTAACTTCCTTGCTTGTTTATTGCTTCGCTACAAAGTCAAATGGCATACGTTCATATGGCCACACATGCATATACATGTATGCTCTGTGATTTTTGATAAAAGCATACATATTAGAGAGAAAGGCCATTGTAATTATACTGAGACCCAGTAAAGTGATAAACCAGTATCTAGAGTCCCAGAACATCTACTCTGATCCTATGGAAATTTCATTCCTTTCACATTACGCACTATATTACACAAATCAAACAACTGCTAATTTTGATTTTTCAAAATGTATTTCACTGACTCTGCTCTGACAACTTACATTGTAACTTAAAAAGAAGATTTTTTCTATTTCTCTCACAAGCATAAAGTTTCATCTACTGTTCTGGCCCAAGAACTTTGTGTGTGACATGCCTGATTCAACTTTTAACCTTACAGCTTATAGCTTGTGGGATTTTCTAATTTTAATAATGATACCACAGATTCAGGGGAAATCTACTACAGGGAGAAAATATCAGCAATATGAAAGAAAGTAGAAGGAAATCAATGCCCATAACTAGGAAAAGAAGAAAGACTGCCTAAGGTTGATGGTAAGAGACAGGAAGAAAGATGCTAAGATTCTCCTCCAACATCTTCCACAGCTTTTTGCTTTGGGGAGTCAAGACTTGGCACTTCTCTGCTTCATCCTCTCCTACTCTCCCAATTTTAATCTAAAAGGAAACCATTTTCTTTTGGCAGTATAAGTCTCAATTATTAAGAACTCAGAAATAAACCAATTCCTGGCCCTCTGGGAAATATCTCCTTGCTCCAAACTAAAAAGAAGTTTGGTAATAATCACCTGGACTCCATAAGCTTTAACTATCAAAAGACAAGCTATCCAAATATAAAGCTGATACTGTCGGCTAGCTCTCCCTTTAACTGACCTATTAAGATCTTGCAGTGCACAAGCCATGCAACATCATGTTTTCTGACTTGAGTAATAAAAGCTACAAAATCATAAAGCAAAAACCTGAGCCTACTAAACCAGCACCTCAGTCAAAATACAAAGGAGGAACGGTTGATGGCTTTTTTTTTACCCTTAAGCTTTGTGTAGATATATGAAATTATTTTGTTGAATAATTTATTTATGTACTTTAATAACTCAATTTTCTATAGTACATTAGAAGTTACACATAACACATTAAAACACTGAAGTTATAATAAAAATGTACTTTTGCTTCAATATGGATATGTCTATGTTACTCTCCGATAGTGGTTACTAAACAGATTCATGACAGAAGCACTGAAGACACAAGTAGTGGTCCATGCTTGGTAAAGAGAAGAAAACTCAGGATAAAAAGTTAATTTCTGATACATAAGAAGTCATCAATAATAAAAAAACAGTAATGCAAATATTCAAAACTTTAATGATATTACTTAAATTATTCTTTAAATGGAACTTGACTTTTAACCACAGCAATTACCAAAGTGTTTCAGGACCTCAAAACCTCAGAGACGTGGGTGGCTCTTTTAGATGGCAGTCTCTTTGGAGGAGGGAAAACCAAAGGAAGGAAGTTATGACTTCCTTGCTCTGTGGAGGGCTCTTACTATTACATTTCCTGTCAACGTCTACCAGTTGAAACACTTTCTTCTATAGCAGTTAGCGGTGGTCCTCTCTTCCGAATGCAAAGCAAAAAGAAAAGTGTGCAGTGAAGAGCAGAGGAAAAAGGAGAGAGACAAAGGCCAGAGAAGTGTGGGACTAAATAAAGAGAAAAAAAAAAAAAAGAAGAAAACCCTGAGGCACAATAGTGACCAGCACTACAGACTGGGAAAAATACAGAGAGATTTCATGTTTCAGTGCCTAGTATGTGAAAGTTTAAAATGACAAACAACAGAAACTAACTTCATTTGAAAATGCAGTAATTTCTCAGTGAAACGCAACATTTGTTGATGAACTCAACATTCAAAGTCTACTTACTTCAGAGGAAAATGCAACAAATAGTACAGCAAACTATTATGGAATAACCTGCCATGAATTAAAGGTTGGGTCATGTGCCAAAGCTTATGAGTTGATGTATCCTTCAAAGTATTTCACCCTATCCAACACAAATGTGGATTTTAGCACTGTCCATGCAACAATTGCATCTTCTTTTGGAACTTGTTAACTGTTTTCAATTTAGGGACAAAATTGGTACTGACACCCTGTGTTAACTATGCATTACCTTAAAGCATTTCTCCCCACCCTCCTCCACTTTTAAATTGGTGACATCTTTCTGTTCTGATGAACAGAAACTCTTTATAGTTCTACCTTAAAGAAAGCATAGAGAGAAGGAGGAGGTAAGTCTGCTACACTCAGCAGTAAAACAACTTGCTGCTTGGCAAATCAGGTGAAAAGACAGAAATTGTCAAAATCCAAATTATTATTCTGCATGGAACTCCAATAAAGGCTAAAACCATAAAATTATTATTTTTGTTGATAAAGACAAATATCTAACTGCAAAGCTTATCCCAGCTCATTGAAATTAATTTCTGGTAGAAAGGAGCAGACAAGGACAATTTATAGGTTTTTTATTCCTGAGGCATTTTATTGAGTGCTCGATCCCTGCATCTAATTGCATCCATTTAGTTACTGGCTACACCGGACATACCCGAAACATGCCTGGGATGTATTAAAGTCAGGGGGGTTACATTAGCTGTACTGCATACAGATTCTTAACCAAAACTCCTGCCTCTCGCAGTACACCACCAAAATCTCACGTCCTCTTTCTCAAGGGGCTGAATTTGTAAGACTGACATATGAGGTAGTGGGAGGACAAAAGAGAGAACATACACCTCTACGGAGTCAACACCACCAGCAGCAGATCAATTAATATTTTGGTCTTCCCTCTTTAAACCACCGTATCTTTCTTTTCTGCTGGTACTAAGCATGCAGTTCAGGGAACAAGTTGTAGGCAGGCTTGGAGACAAGTATGAATGAGAGGGTGAAAAGAAAAGGTGTCAAGGAACGCTTACTGAAGCACATCCATGCTGTTAATTCAGCTGCTACAGTACTGGTTCCTACCTTAATCAACAGCTTCATGAAGAGACTAGAAGAACTGCTGGAAATAAGACACTGAACAAGTCATGGCAACTTTGCTGTGACTCAGCCATGCCCATCTGTGTTACAAGATTGCCAGTAAGTGGACTGCAAAAGCGAAACACCACTTCCTCTACTGGACTACAAACAGAAGGATTTTTCTGCAGGGACAGTTTTGGGGAGTATGTTTTACACGGGGTGTAGGACTCGTTCTGAAAACCACCTAAATAAACAAAACACCTTCAAATGACCTAGCACTACACCCTAGCACTTGTTAAAGCATATGGGTATTCAAAGACAATATTTAACGCCAACAGCATTTCTCTGAATGTAAGATTACTGTAATACTGATTTTTCACAGGGCTGATCTTGGTCAAGACAGGACATGGTTGTGTATGTTCTTACCCCATGTTTCTTTTGGAACACAAGTGTTTTCTTATCAGGAGAAGAAATTGATTTAGTTTCTTTAGCACATGTTACAGTACAGGTCTATTCCAAAAAGACCAAGTCAGGTTTACAGCCAGGTTTTTGCCTGGATGTAAAATACCTTTTATTATAGGTTTTTAGTCCTTGAAATGCAACTTCAGCTTACAATATTGATTTAAAAATTGCATTTAGGCGAATGATGTTAAATAGTACTTTAAATTAAATACTTGATGATAAGGATGGACGATGGCATGGAACATTTTTTGAACAATAACTGTGGCCCATTGATGCAAAAACTTGAAAACCCCTTGTATCTGTTAAATGAAAATCTCCTCTGTCTCACCAAGGGACTGAGGAAGCACTCTGTCTCTATAAGAGAGATTACAATTCATGTGACTGCAGGTCAACATACACATATGGGATCTTACTAGCCTTTCCTGGCTTTCTCCAGATCATGTGCTTCAAAGGCAACAACAACAAAAAAAGTCATGACCTTTCCCTCATATTTCCTACATTTTATTCCCTTTTATCCATTTAAAAAGCCACTGTCAGACTCCAGGAAAAAAAACTAAACAACAGTTTAAAAGCCATCTCCTTCCAAAAAGTAATTGGCATTCTCAAAAAACCAAAGAACAAAAAACAAAAAAAGGCATTGGTCTTTCTTGCAGGGCAGACCACATAGTTCTTATTCACTCATGTGCTGCACGCCAAGGTTGGGCACTCACAGGCATATCCCATCATGTGCTCAGATATACCACTGGCTCTGGAAATCCATTTATCCAGTGGCAATGAGTTCTACAGTCTAATTATGCTCTGTGTGAATAAGTACTCCCTTGTATTCATTTCAGCTATGGCTTTACTGTGGTTTCCATCACACCTAGAATGACACAAAACGTGTCCCAACACTTAAAAGTAATAACAAGTTATAAAGCAGGACTTCGGCTAAAACAATTACGAAGAAATAAATCCCTGAACAATGCCCCCACCCACCCATCTTGTACAATGAAATCACGTTTTAACCACTGCACTGTCCCCGGAGCTACACACTAGCCTTTTTCTTTTAATGTTTCCTAGCAGGGTTACCACCAGCACAGCTCCAGCTGAGCCACCAGCATTTTCAGCAGTGTGTCTTCTAATCGTCCTCGGAATAGCCAGAAGTAAGTTACTGCTGCTTTGAAACACAATTTACATTAGGAAAAGTCTGTCTCTTATTAGCTAGGCAGAGTACTGGAAACACCAGCAGCCAGTTGTAAAACTTCATTTGTATCCAGAATTCCAATGCCATTATTTAATTTGTTTGGAAAAAAATGTAATTTGAAAAAAAAAAGCCAACAAAATAATTAAATAAGAAGACGTGTTTGTTATTAAAGATCTATAAAAATGCAAGTAGGCTTGAAATCCAAAGGATCTGAAAATTAACACTGCAAGTACATAAAAAGAAAAGCATACTGAGTAGTGCTGGCTGGAAAACAACAATTCCATTTTGCTAAACATTTCAAGGCTTTGAAATTTGTTTCTGTTCCAATATGAAACAAAAATGAGACTTTCTGAAAGTTTTCATGAAATGAGAATAAGAGAGTATTCGCTCCCTCTGGACCTGAAAAGAACTTCCCAACAAAATTGTCTCCAAAATAGATAGTGTTTCCATGAAACATTCTGGTTTTGATGAAACAGCATTTTTCAACAGGAAAAAAAAGTGTCAGCAGAAATATCATAGCCCTTCTAATACCAGAGACTTATCTAGATCTGATGTTTGTACGAGTAAATTATTGAGAATTGAACCAGTCCAATTATATTTATATAGGTCCCCATCCTAAGAAAGCTACTCCGTAAGATAACTGATCTATTTAAAGGGGTTTTTTCTTGATTAAAANATTTTATTTTATTTTATTTTATCCAAAGAATGTAAACGGAATCACAGGAGACGCAAAATCTGAGAGGTACCATAAATCAATCTGTAATTTAGGGGGGGAATTTTTCTATAAACCTGTGGACATTCTTATTCCAAAATAAGAATGGCTTTATGATTTGTGAGATTAATTTTTTAAAAAGAAACTGAAACTGTGCTTCCAAAACCATATAGACTTAAATTCATTAAGCTGTCATATTCTAAGGGCAAGTCTGTGCTCACGTCTTCAAGCCCAGCTGGGCAGCGCTGCAGATGAACATGTTGTAATAAACAGTTCTGCAAGGAAAGGGAGGTGAACTAATGTTTTTTAAGTCTTTGAATCTACTGAAGAGGAAGAAAACACTCGTATTTTATGAAATATCACAGACAGTAATCCTTCTCTATCCCTTGCTCTGTTAAGCGTGCATTTGTGTGTTAACTTATTTATGCTCAATTTGGAGTACGGTTGGCTCAAGTACTATTGGATGCCCTCAAAATGGCAATCAGGGCATTTAATTAAACAAAGCCCAATTCAGTTGGTCCAAAAAATATCGATCACAGAAACAGATAAAAAAGTAGATCACCTCTGCCTGCCACAGCATGCAGTACATTCTCCTGGGAACACTCACCTTCCTCTTGTGGTTCTTTGCAAAATTTTCATTCCAGCTAGGCAGCAGAATTTTCCTTCCCATCTCCTGCGATACTGCTCAACGTCATCTAAAGAACTCAGGGACTGCAACTGCACCTCACTGAACATTCCATAGGCATCCTGGACCAGGAGGCACAACCTGCAAAACAGTCCTCTGTTACTCACTAGCTCCCGTTCATAACAAACTAGTTACCAAATTGCTGAAAATTACATTACAAGCTTCAAAATAGGGCGTTGTCTTCTACAATACCTGGAGAATTCCTACTAAATATTGAATATCAATAAATGAACTCATATCGGTAAACAAACCTGCTATCATTAAAGGTTTTCTTACGTATATTTGCAGGAGCTAACACAGCTAGAAAATAGAGAAGCATGGCTGAAAAAGAGCATAAAGGGCTTGCACTGGGGATTAGACCAACTGATGTCTATGTGATATGTGTGGTTTGTGTACCTATAAAGAAAGGTTGAGTTTTTGCCTAACTTGATGTGCATTCTGCAATGCAGATAGAGTGATGATGCAAACGTATATGTGCATGTGTACACATATATAAAAATTCTGCTTAGAAGTAAACACAGCGACATATTTCACAAATAATAATCACCACCATTGAAACCGGCAAAGTAAGCATTACATTTTCTATAACTTTTTTACAAAGAGTCCTGAGGATGCAAAGCAGAGTGAAATGTCAATTTTTCTTAAAAAAAAAAAAAAACAAAACAAAACGCAATCAAACAAAAATTCTGCATGAAACTACAGATTAATACTTTCAGTACTGGGTATGAGGAAGCCCAGAGGAACTATTTTAAGGAGGCAATTAAAGAACCTGCTAAACAAACAATTTGATTAAAGTAATCTATGGAAGTAAGGGCTGTAGGGGTGGGAAGTGTTGCTTAACCAACTTGCTGGCATTCAGAGAAGATATTACTGTCATAGCAGATAAGGCAAACTCAGTGGATGTCATACATTTAGATAGGCAAAAATGCATTTCACAAGATTCTGCACCTGAGATGAGCAGCCACGATATCATGAGTCATGCAGGGCTGGAGGAAGGAGGCTGCTGTCTACAAGATTGGTTTAATTGCCCCAGAAAGAGACAGTTAAGCACGGAAACTTTTCAAAGGGAGACAATAATTACCTTTGAGGGTAGCACACATGTATCTGCATTTCTAAATAAAACTCAGGGGTGCACTAGGCAGCAGAATCCAGTTGATCTCAAAGGTACATGCCAAAACTACCTTCTCCAGAGCAGTACCATTGCTCGCAGCAAGCCAACTCCCATTGCTTTTGAAGCACATCATATAACTTATTATATGCACCCTGAAAGCATTCAACAGCAGTCATTATATCTTGATAAAATAGATTTTAAATTAAATGAGCTCCTACATTTCTCTGGAAGAAATCCATGTATTTCTTTGCAGGGAAGCTTAGGCACATGGCAGATCATGAATGACAGTTTTCTTCTTCATTATGAACTAATTTTGGCTTACACCCTTGAGAGGGCTGTATTTGACATAGGATACAACTCCAAAGCCTTTCAGACATCAGCAGCTGCACAAGCACCAGCTGAGAGTCCTCATTTTTCAGATTCTGGTGCCAATTTGTAAAGCAGAGACAGTGGTAAGTCTGAACACAAATTAAGGCCCCTGTATTTCCTCATTATCTCTAGCTCCAAGGGTCCCACACAAACACTCTTCATCAGGCACAGAAAGCTTAGGAACAATTCTTCCACAGTCTCCTAAGGTTAAGAAGTCCTTTGGAGGCAGGAAACACTACTTCTACCCTGAGCAATGACAAATAGGAGAAAACCAAATGCTGTTGTGATGTGAAGGCTGGAAGGATATGTACCCCTCACCTCTGGATTGACTGGTGTTCCCAGTCTAGGAAGTGGGTGACTCTTAACAATATAAACGGGTGTCTTCAACTGCTCCATCACACTTTTCATTTTCTGTGTAAAACAATTAATGAGATCGCTTCTAGATTCATACCAGAAGATCGTCTCCAACTCAGAACAAAGACTGATGTGCTACAAACACGACAGCCCAGAAGCAGACAAACTATGGTTGCCTGCTGCTTTCCATGTTAGTTAAAAACAGTCAGTTAAAAACTCTCCCAAGTTTTAACTGATTGGACTGAAACTCCTCTGTTTTGTTTGGAAAAGCAGAGCTAATACACTCTGGACATTTCTGAAAATCAGATTGAGGGGAACAGGAAAAACAAAGCAAACAGTTTTGCCTATGTTAACAAAACATTCAATGACTGTTAATTGTGAAAAATTAGGCCTTCATATCTTGGAGCAAGCAAGGGCCAACTGAGTTAGCGTCTCAGATCTGATCAGTTCAGCAGTCTTTTAACTGATCACTGGAAGTTCTCATATCTTTAGTGAGACATAACTGAATGCAAGTAAGTCTCAGACTGACTGGCACCAGGGTCATATTAAGTCCTCTGGGACATGTTAATTGCCCAAATAAAATTAGCTTGGTTGGTGCTGAAGACATCAGTCACTAAAAGTACATATTCCCAGTCCTTTTAAGCCTGGGAGTCTCAACTCCCTGCATCCCTGGCCGCACATTTCCATCCCTTTGTGGTGGCAGCATAAACGGCTAGGATAGGAAACCAAACTGATCAAAAAAATACTGTAGCCAAATAATCATCCCCATCATCTTCATCATCAGATCAGCTCCTTGAAAATTGACTCTGTAGAAGTAAACTCCTATTTGCATGGAGTACTACATCTAGACAAGGATGCATTTTCCAGACAGGATTAGGAGTCTGAAGATTCCGCTACAGCTGTCTAGTGTATGCACCACAAACATCCCAGGTCAGATGACAGCAGAATGGTCATCATATGACCAAGCTTCCTATACAGAGTAAAGAAGAACCGTGTAACTTGAGGCTTATATCACTTATGTTCCCATTCGCACTAGTAATATGTTCATGATTATTGGTATATGAAGAAACACAGAGCAGCAGAACCTCTTGCACCAGACCCCAAGTCCTTTTGTCTATGAGGATTGTACGCGTGTACACTGTGCTACACATGTTCTAACAGTATCCAAAAGGTAGCTGCGATTTCTCTGCAATATGCATTTAAAATTAAATGCACACACTCACTCACTTGGAAGACAGGATTTCACTAATAACCTTCAGATGCCCAATTTCAGACTAAAAGATGAGGAACATCCCAAACTAACGTTTGTGAAGGGAACTTCACAAACACATTCCCTCCTTCAGCACACTTTTAAAAACAGCATGAATGAAATGATGACAAAACCTTGAAATATTCTCAACCTCATTTGATCTGTCTGACATTGATTGACTAGGTAATGCTACAGGTACTTAATGATGAGTGACAACTGAGTGACTACAATGGAATCAGCTGATTCAACCCAGCAACAGACTTAGCAATGCATTTGGGGTACTACTGTCATCTTCTCTGAAATCGATTCTGTTCTGTGACTTTGCCCACACTGTTAGCATCACTAATAGTAGTTCAGTTGCTTTCAGAGGGTGTTGATTCATGGCCTTAACTTCCTCACCAACATTTTTAGTTTTTTTCCTTGATTTCACTTTATTCTCAGAAAAGCACATTTGTATTATTTTCCCATGTTACAGTGTTGCTCTCATATTACAGCAAATGTTCTTGAAAATTAAGTTCCATCAGCAAGTCTAACTATGATTAAAGCAAGTTTGTCCCATGATTTTTCCCCCCTTTGAAGCTCATTACCAGGACTAAACCCCACATCTAAATTATGAGACAGGCTGCAAATCCAAAATGAGTATCTGCCCCCAGGAATTTAAATGCCCCCAGCATTTAATGTTTGTGCACATCTACCACAAATACTATTTTTTTTTTCCTATTAAATGTGGTGTTTGTACTGAATCAGATATTCAGCTAAGCCACACCTTTACCAATGCTTTGTCAGTATCACAGTAAAGAACTATTAAAAAACCAGAAGGGCAACATCTCCATTTTTATCAGCAGTGCTCATGCAGGAAGGAAATAAAGGACATTTTTATTTTAGGGACAACAGGATTCAACCTCATGTAAGACTTGAATTTAAAATACAGTTTTGGAAACTGTAACTTCTTATTCAAAGGAGCAGAGAATTCACTCCAGGAGTAAGGGGTGGCAGGAAAGCCATCAGAGGAGTGTGTGTGGGAGATACAGACTAAGGAAAAGGTGATGTATGACTCAGTGGTAATAACAAAGGGGTCGAGGATAGGGAACGATAAGAATGGAGGCAGAGATTAGGGTTTTTTGGTTTTTTTTTTTTGTTTTTTTTTTTTAGGGTTTTTTTTTTTTTTTTTTTTTTTTTTTTTTTTTTTTTTGGTAAGGTAAGTAAGTCTCATATAAAAGCTTGGGAAGATTTTGTTAATTTGCTAATAGCCAGAAGCAAGAATGGGGACTGGGGAAAGATGAGACTGATTATTCTGCATTATTTCTATGACTGTGCTGATCTTTAGGGCAAAATGTCTCACAGTAGAAATCCAGAGAGGATTACAGGATTACTCTGCCATGCCCTTCTCCTAGTTAGTCACTTCTTACAGGTAAAGAATAAAGCCCTCTTTTACTATTATGTTTTTATGCATGAAAAATCACATCTCTCGACACTGCTGCCTTGTATCAGGCAGCTGACTTTCTGGAGAGGTAATAGTGACAAAAATCTTCTTCAGCTTCGGTCACCTCCAGCCTCCTCAGTGGCTACCAGAAAAGAAAAAGAAAATCTGCAGGTGGAGGAGATGAGCGCATGGAGGCCAAAAATGACCCATGACACAGGGACTGCCATTACTGAGTCTTGTGAAAACAAGCAGCAGAAATTTGTCACAAACAGATCTTAACTAAAAAGTGATTGTCTTACCCTAGGGTAGAAGGACAACCATGTGGCTCAGAGCAGCTTTTCTCCGTGCATAGCTAAACTGTGGAGTAGGGCATGAGGAGCAAGCCAGGCAGGCAAATGCTACCACCTTCGCAATGCTCAGCAGGGACTTCATTAGCTACTTCATCTTTGGAAGGGAGGGAAAGGGGGGAACGGGGAAAATGCCTGAAAACTAATTGAATTGTATTAGCTCTGATATTTACTCATTCTTTATCTTAACCATCCAAGAGACAGCTGCTGCTGCTGCTTTGTTTGTCAGGACTTCTTATCTCTTTGAGGTGCGGTCCTAGCAGAAGCATAAAGCACACGTACATAAACACACACAAACAAAACCCCCCCTCTTCCTTAATCACCAGAGGCACAACACTACCTACACAACTCCAATTCAGCAACTTGTCTGGTCAAGTCTCAAGGTGGAGCTGATTAACTCCTGCTAATATGGCTCAGATTCAAATTGTAACCTGCAGGACACCACCCTACTGGGATTTACGCACTCCTTGCATTCACTGTACCCATATTATCTCTGAAAAATCAAAGCTCAGGGCACAGGTCTAATTGCACGGGGACAACCATCCATCTCCCCCACCCCCTTGTAACACCAGCAAGATTTTCCTATTAAAAGCACCTTATTCTCCAGATCACAAACTGCTTCACGGTCCTGTGAAGTACACAGCTGTGTACCTTCTTTAGGGAGGTAAAATATTCAGAATTTTCTACTTAAATTCCATTTGCTGTCACTAAATAGTACAGAGCAGTGATAACTATGGATTGAACAATACAAATAAAAATCAGTGATGATGACAACCAGCCCCTTCTGTGCATTAGCAGCTGAGACACACGGGTTCAGAGGAAAGTGCTGCCTCCAGTTTATCTAGGGAATGTCAAGCTCAAAGGAGAATGCTGATGACAACTCCATCCAAGTATAGACACTTCTAGTCCCCAGGCTGGTGCTCTGGTTTGAACCACCAAGACAACCAAAATGGCAATCATTTGGTTTGAAAACTGGAGGTTTAAAATTGCTGAAAAGCCGAGTTTGGGATCATGTCCATTTTTATTCGGTCATTGTGGAAAGACCCAGCAGAAAGAAAGGAGAAGGCATTTCAGGAGGGCTGGATCTGGCAGAGTGGGAACAGCAGGCACAGTTAACACCACACACTCCAATTCCTTCCAGCGACAGACAGGCTGTCCTTGCAGAAGTACTGGTGGAAACTGCACATGTGACAGGGATATCAGCAAGTCTTATCTCAGCATCTCGGATAGAAAATATGTATCAGAGGCCTCCCCGGTCTCAGGAAAGCAATCTTTTCTTTGCAGGAACTTCTTAGCATGTGTGTCATACTTTGTGAATAACTCCCTACAGTAACTACCCCAAATCAATAGTTTTTCCTTGTTTTTTCCTTACATTTTTATACATATATTAAAAAAAAAATGAAAAAGAGTGAAAGAGGTCATAAAATAACCGATGCTTATTTTTATTCACTTCCTTGAATAGTCACTTACTTCGATACAAACTGGAAAATCAAATGCAGCTTCCACAAGGTCTTTCATCAATCTCCGCCTGCCGATTGCTTTTCCCATTTCTTCATTCAGGTTAATCCTTCCACCTACTATTTTCTGCCTATGACCTGAAGAAGCAGCACTTGTGTGGGAAACGGCTTTTGTGCGTAGGAAGAGACTTGTAGGAGCCAAACACATCAGCAGGGCTACCTTTGCAATGCAGAAGGTGCATGTAGAGAATGGAGCTTCACAGCGCTGTGAATGAACCCACTTGAAACACGGAACACCACCTGCCTGGTGGGAACTATGTCCAACTTCTCGGGAATGGGTGTAGCGCAAAACCAAACAGCTTTTCATACTTGCAGTGACAGTCACAGCTTCACATGTGACCATTTTTTCGGCATAAACCCTTTCTTCTATGAAGTTTGCATGTGGCACCAAACGAACTTTTAAAACTCCCCGTCTGACACGGTCTGTAAGTGCACTTTCAAACTGAACTGCTGATGTGTGTTTTATTTGTATGCAGGATATTACACAAAAGTAAACAAAACATTAAAAACCTTAGAAAGACATTCTTGACATCCACTCAAACACCATATGGAGCCTAAACTATAATTTCAAACAGTTACAGAGTTGCATTTGGGAAATAGTTTTCAGTATCAGCCAATAGCTTCCCCTATCTCAGATTCATAAATGAATATTGAAGTTGTTCTATAATAGCTTAAATCCAAAATAATTATGCCATGTAAATAAAGGTTTATAGTGATGGTTGGTTTGGAAGACACAGAAAGTTAAGCAAAAATAACTTCCCAAGCACTGCTTAAAAGTTGGTATAAAGGTTCAGTCACAAGAAATCAGCAAAGCCTTCCTACCCCCAGATGCCCCAGGCTACAACACTACATTGCATGTAATTTATGGTGCTTCTGCTAAAAACCATTCCATCCAGCTTGTTACATACATGAAAACAATTTTGCGTACTAACAAAAAAGCACACACATCAGATCATCCCAGCTTGGTTTGGACTCACTATGCCATTAGTTGTACTTGGTAAATAACCACAATGATGCACAGACCCCTCAGGTTCCTCAGTGTACCATTCCTTCAGCATGGAATCCCATTACAATCCCTTGGTTGTTTCATTATACAATTCAGAGAAAATATTATTTTGCCGTACATCATGATTTACTAATCAAGAGTAAAAATGTACATTCAACAAACTTCCAGGCGCAGTCAAAAACTGCAAGTCTCTCTTATGGATGATCTCCAATAGAAAAATCATGTTCCAAATATAACGTATAATTACCACCCAGCCATTTAAAGTACTTATCTATGAATCTGAGGAGGGGTTCTTTGTTTATTTTTTTAATCTTAAGACTTTGTAATTATTGTTTTGGCATCCAAGAATTCCAACAGTCGGTGAGGTCCTGCCAAAAGATCTTCACTTGCAAGGTGCTCAGCACCCTCCTTTCCAAGAAAATCAGCATTCAGTTGCTGGTTCTGGCAACATTTCACATCATCTTTGCCGCACTAGGTTTCCTCCACGCCTCAGTTCCTTATATGTAAAAATCAGAATAAAAGTCCTTCTTAAAAAGGGTGATCTGAAAGTAACAGCTGAACAATATGGCTGGATCTAAGAGGGCAGGTCCACAAAGTCTATTCTGTGCGCTAGATCCCATTAGAGCTGGGGGAGGAGGCTACATATACGTATGTATATATATAGAAAGAGGGCTTCCTTGCAGTATCAACCCATTTCTTCTGTGCTACAGTCTTAGAGAGCTCTCAACTCCCCCTGCAAAACCCGTAAGTGAGGGCTTTACAGAATTACAGCATCTGGAATGAAGCAAGAACACTGTAGCAGTGGTACTGGGTGCCCTTATCTTTCAAGACTGTATTATTCGTGGATTTACCAGATTTACTTCTGAACCACACAGATCATGAACGGGATGCTAGAAGATTTCATTTTTCAAATAGAAACAAAACCCTAAAACCAACACAAAGTGAGTATTAAAAAAACAGAACTGCACATTTCAGCAGGCACCGAACATCTCAAAACACATTCTTGGTAGGACAGCACTGCACATGTGCTTCCCCAGTGCATGTGAAAGGTAAATGAAATATAATAACGCTGTGGGATTTCTTACAGAGCTGCATCTGCATTCAATAAGACATTCTGCTGCTTCAATGCCACATCACCCCACCAAACTAGCACAAAAATATAATATTCATTGAAATCAAAGGCAGAATAAAGAGCAAAGAAGAAAAGCAGAAGTGAAAACATGTTGGGGCATTTTCCACTCTTTCTTGCAGGGTCCAGCGTCTCTGTTTTTCGCTCACACTGTTTTTCCGCACTCTGCTTCAGTGGCTGCCTTTCCTAGGTGTGTTTCTAAATGAGGGAGAGGGAGCGTGTTTGTGTGTGCACATCGCGTGTTTACAAGAGTTATGGTAGCAGTTCTCAGCAGTCCACCGAGAGTTCTAGGAAACGGCCCCTGTTATTTTATTCTGGGTCAATGTCAGCTCATGTCAGGCAGTAAAGATCACACAGGACAGCTCGCTCCATCTCGCAGTCCTGGCCGGAGGCCTCAATGGGAGAGGGAAAGGGAGCGAGCTGCGAGTGGGCGGAGAGCCTTCCCAGCACTCTACCAACCACCGCACGAGGAATTATGATAAACACCACTCTGGAAACCAGATACAACAGTACATTGTGTTCTTCTTCGGAAAAACAACCAGACTTCGGCTCACTTAAAGTAAACAGTTAATCCTGTTTATCTTTTTTTTTCTTTCTTTCTTTCTTTCTTGATGAGTTGTTAACAGAACAATCTCTTCTGCAAAGCAAATAAGAGATCCGTCCCTTGAATTCACACTGATTTTCTCTTCCTTCAAGAAAAAAAAAATCAATTTGATATGTAAACTTTCTACTATCGGCAAACAGTGCAGAATAACAATCTTTCTTGGCTCAAACTGACTTAACAAAGCGATGCCAATACTGAATGAAACCTTTCCCTCACTTACATTTTTTATTTTGGAAAACTGAAGTCCCAAACAGAGCGTTCTATTCATCCCTTTTAACTATTCCTTTTCTGACAAGAGCAAGCAAAACTGGTTAAAAGAGAAGAACCGGGGCTGCGTGGTGTCCTAGCAGCCGGGGTGCGGGCTGTCTGGGGAGCACACACGGATGAGCTACTCCTGAGCAGGGGGGGCGGCTGCTCCCAGGTTTTCCCTGGGAGATGAAAAGAGAGGAGTCGGACTGATCAACTGCCACTGAGGTAACAAGCTGTTCTCCTCCTTTTCCAAATACTTACTGTGCAAATTCACCATGTCCCTGACTTTCAGTATTAAGGATGATTAATTAGAAAAGCAGATGGAATTGATTATCTTGTTTTGCTGGAGTCACCACAGTCTACCTATTAACTACTTCTTACTGGGGACTCCAACCGAGTCCACTGAAAGCTAAGAGCTTTTCCAAAGGGAATTCTAACTTCTAGCACTCAGGAGCTTAAATAGTTCTGAAAGTCAACAACAAAAGTGTGCCTAACATCCCCAGTCGGTAAAAGTTTGTTGATTTAGCTATTTATAATCACAAAAATACATGATTTGCAAAACTGAAAGAGGAGAAGGAAAATATTACCCTGATTTTATTTTTATTTTGCAAGCCCTAAGATTCTGGGGTTTCTGTTCAACCAGTGTCATCAACTGCAAAAATGTAAATTCAGGTCTGGGA
This sequence comes from Nycticryphes semicollaris, assembly GCA_013400055.1. Lineage (NCBI taxonomy): Eukaryota > Metazoa > Chordata > Aves > Charadriiformes > Rostratulidae > Nycticryphes > Nycticryphes semicollaris. The sequence goes on along the minus strand of VXBJ01004668.1, from coordinate 2,003,030 downwards.
ATGAAAGTCTGATTTTCAGGTATTTTCTTCCCCAAATACTTTATATGTAAAACTTCTAGATTTTTTACGCTTTTTCTGCTTTGAGATCTTGATTTATTTTGCATTTGTTTCTAAATCTTTTGCAGCAGTTGCTGACTTCATATCACTCTCATGAGCTCGACTGTGCCAGAGCAGGACCAAGCCGCGCTATTTCCCACTGGGGAGGCAGCCGTCAGCAGGCAGAACCCCAGAGGAGCAGCCTCAAGACTATTCCCCCCAGGTCCACCACTTCACCCACCATGGCCTCCAGCCAAGACTGGAAGAGCAAGTATGCCTCCAGCCACGACTGGAAGAGCCAGTATTGGTAGGACAGGACTGCTGCTGAACACTTCATCTTGCTCCAAGTGCACCCTGTCATTTAACCCCTTCCCTCCCAGTGCTGCACCTGCACAAGAAGAGCATGGTTGCTCTCTTATGATCGTGGGTTTGGCCTGCCAAATTTGTTCCCAAATTGACTGACAGTCCACAGTGCTATTTCTGAAGGACCCACCTTATGCCCAGGTGCTGCAGCTCTGAGGAGAGCGGTTATTAGCTGCGGGACTGCAGGGAAGAAGCAATACACTTTTGTAAAAGATCTCTCTTGGCAAGACAGAGGAGAACGTGGTGGTGCTATGGTCTCTGCTAGTTGGAGAAACTCCCGGGCACAGAATAAGAAAGCAATAAACCTAAATCATTTAGGGTGCAACTATAATCCATGTACAAAAGAGGACTCCCTTTGAATCCCCATATTTTGACCCTGTGGTGTAGGGGCCATCACGCCGTACTTCAAGAGGTAATGTATCAGCCACGAGGAATGCAGAGGAGACATGAATCAATGGGAGATCGTTAGGAGATGAAGCAACAGCAGGAGGAAAATGTGGAAGGGGAAGAAAACAAAGATCAGGAGGAAATACACTCAGATATTACCTCTTGTCCACTTCCTTACACCTTGCTCTTCTCCATGTCTCTGGTAGTTAGAGATTAGGGGGAAAATACGCCGGTCCCTGGCAACACTAGTATAATCCTGTGGATGACCTATAAACACTATCAATGGAGAATTTTCCCCAGACACAGTTGGATTTTTTTGTATCTGAAGTGATGGACACAAGCACTGCTGAAAGGGAAGTGCACTTGGCAGCAGTTTTCCAATGCAAAAATAAAAAAAAAAAAGTTTTGTTACCAGTGCATTTGAACTTGTCAAAATGAGAAATCTTATTTTCCATTCTGGGTCATGTAAAGCTTTATAAATGACTTTTAAATAAGCAGCCTGTTTGAGCCATTATCCAAACTTCAAATTCACATCTGTTCAATGATTTCAATGAGCGTCATTTCATGCTGTAAAGCAAGTGGAGACAACACCTGAGCAGAATCAGTAACATTACTCCATCTTGACTTCATTCAAACATTTATGCAAATTCCATGTTTCTCTGTTAAAATTATCTAAACTGAACACCAGTCACGGATCAGAAACTGAAGTAATTTCATTAACATCACACTTACAACTTCCTGTTATTTCAAGGCATCATTTTTAGCAGAACCAGAACTTGGAAGACAGCACACAGTACATAAAAAAGAATCTTAAATTTGCCATATTGTGATTTCCCTCCTTTTTTTTTTGTTTGCATGTAATTGGGTAATCTTAAAACATGCATAGAGAAACTCTCACTTCTTTCATCACTTTGGTTACCTTTGGATGCACATAGAGATTATGTGTGCTAGTTGGACGTGTTCTAAAAGAAAAAAATCTCTACTACAGCATCTTAATCCCAATTACTCTGTAGAGATGACAGTCTTTATTTTATATCTCATTCACGTAGAATACTATTTTACTATAATGACATAATCAGTCATTACATGGAATTTAATATAATAACCCTGGTCAAATACCGAGAAACTACATGCACAGTATAGTTGATTCTGATTTTGTCTCCCCATAAAAAAACATAAATCCTGAAAGTAAGCATCTGTTCAAATATCAGTACAGCATAGTTTGTTCTCATTATTTGTATTCCAAAGGAAATAAAAAAGGAGGACAAATCTAATCAAAACTACAGGAAGAGTTTAGAGACGCAAAAGATAATCATGTAAATGAGAACTGGATTAGGGCCCTTAGTAAACCTATCTATTCATGCCAAAGGAGGTGATTTAATATTCTGTGGTTAAGATTTCTGGTTTTGTGTCTTATCCAAAGGAGTATCAACAATAGCACATTGTTCTCCTACCACCATGCTGCTGTTACAGCCTCTGATGCGATTCAGCACAGACTTGAAGGGAGAGGCATCGCTAAACACAATTTGGATTTTCCTGAGCTGTCACCCATTGCAGGCCAGCAGGAGATATAACATCACAGCCAAGATAGCAAGATACCTTTTGTCTTAATTTAAAACATGCAGTTTCCTGTTGATAGTATCCTGTATTGTCACTCTTGTTGTCTCGCCCTCTTTTTCCTGTCACACATACCTTCTCTAATTGAGACCTCATGGTACTGCACCGAGGAAACATAAGGACAACTTCTACATGTTTGTAGAACATCTGATACAGGGTATAAGCCCTGATCCTCACAGGAGCATCTGTGTCACAAAACAGATCTAAACTTTGGTGTAGCCATTTAAACATGAGTTGTTGCTACTTATCTTTGTAAACCATGTGCAATAGGGCTAGTATTTTATTTTCAGAGTACTGTCAGCATCTTAGCAGTTGCATTTTTCCGTCTCAGGCTCCCCACTGAGTAGAATCTCTTTGCATCTAAGGGTCTTAAACCAGGCTGTCAGGCTGCTCTTCCAACCTGGCTTCACCCCCATCTCCAGAACAGAGCTTTCAGGAACCATTAGAAGGAGGTTTGAAGACTGCTTCAAGGAGGCTCCTTCGTATTGGACGGGTAATTTAAGATGCAGAGAACCACCAGCATATAGAAATTACATTTTACATAAACATAGGTCACATTTTCATGCATTGTCTGTTGTCATGGGACACACTGCCCATGGTGTTATCTCCGCTGCCAGGTGATGTCAGACACCCGTGGTTTTGGATCATGTGACACCACATAACTCACGTGTTTCTAAGGTGAAGCATAAAAAGTACCTACATTTAAAAAATGGGAATACTTTAAAACAAATACAGACAAAGCCTCCAAATGACATTCTCAAGAATATGAGCCAAAATGCCTGCATTTTTAATAAATGTGCTTTCTGACCAGCCGTTTTTCAGACACATTTCCTAACTTCCACCACTGCAAGTAGTGTGACAATACCAACAAGATAAAAATACTCTAAGTGAAAACACAGTAAGTGAATCCCACTTGCATCCATCTAAGTATTTTGTTTTACTAATTTAAAAAACTGCATTAAAAAATCATAACTGAAATGCAATTCCTAAACAAGTGGTTTTAGAGTAGGAAAATGGCATTGTTTCAAAACAGAGTGTTACAGCAATTTCACAATTTTTCAATTACTTGTACAAGCCTTTCATAAGACAGATCTCATTTTTTTTACAAGATGATCTGACAGAAAATAATTTCTTTGAAAAATTCCCAACCATTTTTCCTAGAAATATTTTTCAAAACTATTCATTAATTTTCAAGGCTTTGTTTTGAAAAAACTTAATTATCCGGCATACCGAAGAATATTTACCCAGAATGCCTGTTAAGTAGAAGCAGTGCAGAACTGTGAGAGATCGAAAAGTAATATATATATATGTGTATATTCCCCCCCTCTCTTTTTCCCTCACAACAGCCGTAGAAATATGTTCGAACATATAACTTCATTTTCAGCAGAAGCAAAATTGTAAGGAAAGCCCTAAGAAAGCCACATAGATTCACAGAACGGTTTTGGTTGGAAGGGACCTTAAAGATCACCGAGTTCCAACCCCCCTGCCATGGGCAGAGACACCTCCCATTAGAGCAGGTTGCTCAAAGCCCCATCCAGCCTGGCCTTGAACGCTTCCAGGGATGAGGTAAATTTTAAATTACAGAACTTATACAAAACATAAGTGCATTTCTGTGCTTACATCTCTTCCTTGTTGTTAAAAACAGCCTATAAAAGCTGAGGAAAAGCGGAAACCTAGTGGAAAAAAAAGGTAAAGTCTAAATTTACAAAGCAAACATAAAAAAACCTGGGTGCCATACAGAAAATTCAAGAGGTTGAGACTGCTGGCACCATTCACTGTGGCTATGGCTGTCCCAGGGGGCTATCAGGGTAGGGCCCAGCTCCTGAACCTGACCAAGGTAACAGTCTGCTGCCTTCCTGTGCACCTAAAACGAAGGTGCTGGGCTGTGTGTGGGAAAGCAGCCCGCCTGAAGGTGACTGGGAATTTCAGGGCAGCCAATGGAGAAGCCCAGTGAGGATCCCGAACCTCCCCGAGAAAAGGGGCTTATTCCAACCTCCTCCACTGCCTTGCCTTACCCAGACTCTCTGTGCGAAGCAGTGCTGACTCCCAACAGCAACTGCAGGATCTGAATCTGGATTTTACAGTCTAAATGCCCCCATGCATTTCAAAGGTGCTTTACGTGCATTTCCGATGAAAAGGGGAAACACTGATGAGAATTATCTTGGAGAAAAGGTGGTAACTGCAACCTGCACCTATCCCCATTTGGATGTGTCATTGTCACTAAGTTTAATTCTGAAATTGCAATAGGCATGACCTGCATTTCACTGCTCTGTTAAGCCTGGTACCTAAATAGGTTCTTTTAATGGCAGTTCCCACAAAATATGATAAAAATGTTCCACATATAGAACTAGATTTTTGATTTTTTTAAATTTGTCCGGAAGTCTAATTCACCACAAACTTTCCATTCTTGACCAAAAAACACCTCTGTAAGCACAGTTAATTGTAAACAAATATACATGTATAAAAATACCTAGTGTTAAACCAAATATGTAATTGCAAAAGCAAAAAAAAGCATTCTGCTTCAGGGGTACATTCCCAGCTTAGCTTGACGATATTACAAGATGGGATGCTCAAGAAAAGCTTGAAGACTGAGAAAGTCTTGAAAGGTAGCAGAACAAGGCAGCAGGAAGAAGTGATTTTCTTTAGAAGGGCTAATGCTTTCCCAGTTGTCAGCCAAATCAATGCTGAAAATCATATACTGCATATTCAATGTCTTTTTAAAAATTAAAATTTTATACTCCAAAAAGTGATTTATCTACAGCACAGACAAAAATTTACATTCTTGTAAGGTAAACAAATGTGATATCATCCAATTTGGCATGAGACACGAAAAGAATATTTAATTTCGTCCTACAGTTGTTTGAGTTCATAAGTCTGTCTTCCCCCATCCCTTTCCCCTTTCTCCCCAATCTGCCATACTACATGCTTTTCACTGCTGCATAGACTGATCTTGGCATACATACTGACCCCAAATTTCAATATTAGGTATCAATGAAAGATT
>VXBJ01004668.1:1966283-1997558 GCA_013400055.1 Nycticryphes semicollaris | reverse complement strand
TATTCCTAATTTTTTCATTCCATAGTGTTGACACCAGTTTTAATCCTACAGCTGGGCTGTTAAAGTACTGCAGACCTTATATAAACAGTGTATTCTTTGTATATTTTATATTATATTTTTTAATTTCTATTAAATTGTTATTAAGTGGTAAGAGTTGGGAGGAGTGAACTTTACAAATATAGCTATATGAACAACATCCCATTGATGAAGTGTCAAGAATGCTTTGTAGAAGTCAGTTATATTTCCCTAGTGGGCAATATTGTTTTCCAGCTAAAATACACAAGTTAACAAAAGACTATGGTGAGCAGGGCAGGAAAAGAACCCAAAAGTGAACAGAAGTTACTTCTGGTTTACATGCATGAGTCAGCAACAGACTAATAGAAATATTAAAGCATGAATACAGATTTCCTTGGGACTCTGGTTAACTTCTCTAGCGCTAGTGCTTAGAAACTTTGGTAAGAAAGCAAGCAGCTGTCAGGTACCAGAGAGAAACGCTGTTGGCAGCTATTCCAACAGGCTGTAGGAACAGCTTATCGAAGAGCTACTTCAACACCTGGATAGAGGGTGGTGATGCTGACCTGGAAGAACACACACTTGGGAAAAGCACTGTCCTCACCACCTGTATTTTTTGCTTACCTAAAGAACAACAGAGACAATTCATCTCCTTCAACAATGCTTATAAGGTCTTATTTATTCAGGTTTTAGAAACACACAAATGGAAACTACTGTTACAATTGTTAGATTATTAGACTATGTTAATTACCACACTGATCTTCTTGTTCTACTGAATCAGTTTGTTAAAGCTGCTAGAGAAGATTGCCTAACCCTGACCATTGTGTTAAGAGCTATGAAGCGGTTCAAACTTTGTGTATTTGCAGTTGTGGAATGCATTGCATGATGTCCGTATCACAGTAGGTGAAACAGTGCAAGAGGGAATGGATTCTCTGGATTTTATATCCTTTCTACTTTTCTTACTTGCAGGTTGACTTGACTAACGTTATATTGGAAAACAATCAAAGCATTGCTTGTACTGCTCACTGTCCAAAATGGAACCAGACTGCACAATTTGGGAGGAATAATTAGTATTAAAATAGATTGTACTTACCCCAGAATCTTAAGATACGTTCTTTATTTATTTACTTCTCATTCAGTGGCCATAAAATCTCCATAGACATTAGAAGTTACCTTTGTATTTTAACCACCCAGAGTAAAATCTGCTAGAAATCATTTGGCATGTTTTCAAAGTAGCTCATCACACAGTTTTACAAGTGTACAAACTAGCTGGAAAAGTCAGAAATGGTAAATTGTGGTTTATAAAAATTTGACAAGAACGGTTACTGGGTAGCTGTGTGTTGCCAAAAGAGCATTAGTAATTTCTCCAGAATTCATCACAAGCTTCATGCTTTTCTTACTTTGTATGTTGGTGTACGGGTATGGAGATGGTTCCACTACAGCAACACCTCCTACACTTCCAACTGGCACGTAACTTAAATCATGTAAATGGAGATTTCAGAATAATTTATCTGAAGCCTCCACCAAGCAGAGGTAAAGTACAGCATATTTACACAGCATACAGAAATGACTTAGGATCTTATCACGGCTGATCACAATGTGACGCTCCCAGAAAGCAAAAATACTATCTTTCAGCACTGCAGCAGCATTTTAATGTGCAGTAAGAAACTTCCACACAAGCTTTGCACTTCACCAGGTTTTAGTCAGTTTTCCCAAGATACAATGATGCCAACAGGAGAACATAAGGAATGATTTTCCATTGTCGTTCCAAGTCCTTTCCAACACCTCTGAATAATCAAATCAAAATACAACAATCTCTGATGGGGCCAGTTTGCAGTATGTAAGACACAGAACACCAAGTGCAAAGAAATAAAGACAGCTACTCTCTTTGATGACATACGGCTGTATTAATCTAAGTAAAACTGCTCAAGGAACACATAAATCATAATTTGCGATGCTCAGGGTCAGAATACTTGGTCTGCCTAGAAATAAACAAAATTACCTTTTATGTTCAAATCTTTGTATAAGATTTTTGGTATGAAAAGTGGTTCTGGACTGAAATTTAACACAGGCAATCTCAGGACACAGGAAACTTTTTACGTTGTTTTCAAATTTCTAGTTGAGTAATGAAAGAAATATTAACATCTCCACCTACACTTCCCCACAAACTAAACTTCTTAATGACCAGATTCAGCTGGGCAAATGTCCAGCTTCTCATGACATGCATTTGAGTGCTCTGTAGATTTCAAGATAATTTTTGTTTTCTGTACTGTGTCTTCTTAACTGTGACTGAAATCACACCCACTGAAAGATTCTTCTGTAAAAACATAAAATTCTGTATTTTTCATGCTCTGCAAGAGCAGCAAAATTTTAAACTAAACATTTTTTCCATATGCAAATATATATACACACCTCCATGTATGTATACATGTCTCCATATCAAATCCGCAGGCTGAAAATACTATTTGTCAGGTGGTACCACATTTAGCATCCACAAACTAAAAACCCGTTTCATGTCAGGAAGCATTCAGTGGAGATACCAGATGAAGGTGTATCTGCCCTACACAACTGATTCCCCATTCCTAAGCTGTAGTACACTGTCCTCCCTCCTCCCTCATATGGCAAAACAGGTTGAGGCAGCACAAGAAATCAGATCAGGGAACTGATCTGGCTTTAACAAAAAAATCTCAGACGCAAAAATCAAGTAAGTTACCTGGAGTCTTCCATCCAGCTCTGGAGCCCTCAGCAAAAGAAAGACATGGGCCTGTTGAGCAGGTCCAGAGAAGGGCCACAAAAATAATCAGAGGGATAGAGCACCTCTCCCGTGAGGACAGACTGAGAGTTGGAGTTGCTCAGCCTGGAGAAGGCTTGGGGGAGACCTTATTGCAGCCTTGAGGTACTTAAAGGGAGCCTACAGGAAAGATGGGGTTAAACTTTTGGGGAAACCCTGTTGTACTGGACAAGAAGTAATGGCTTTAAACTAAAAGAGGAACAATTCAGACTAGATATAAGGAAGAAAGTTTTTTATGATGACAGCAGTGAGACAGTGGAACAGGTTGCTCAGAGAGGTGGTAGATGCCCCATCGCTGGAAACATTCAAGGTGAGGTTGGATGGGGCTCTGAGCAACCTGATCTAGCTGCAGATGTCCTTGCTCATTGCAGGGGAGATGGATTAGATGGTCTTTAAAGATCCTTTTCAACCCAGACCATTCTATGATTCTATTTTCCTTTTGTATTCATTTGCTGACTTAGCATCACAAACAGCTCTTCCAGCTCAACTGAATGGGCACCCTGGCATGTTGCGGTGACAAGAGAGTTCACCAGGGCAAGAACAGGTGGGGAGATGGACGTGGAGTGAGACTAATTTTAAGCCAATTTAGAGAGGGAGAGAATAATTTATCACAGACTTTCTCAACGAGAGGTCACAGCTTTGGCCATACTCAAGACAAAGCAGAAAAACAAATGGGCCTCCTGCTACTGGTTGAAGGTCAGTCACTGCCCTCCTGCCTCCTTTTGGCCTGGTTTTGTTGGAAACGTTGGTCTGAATGCCCACACCTTTTGAGAGTAACTCTTGAAAGAATAATTTTTAAACAAAATATTTAGATAAATGATAGCATACAATGTAACATTAGAAATGATACATTTTAATTTTATAACTGCAGAAGAGACAGACCAATATAAAATGTAAGCTACGTAAAAGAAACAGCATAAACACTTCAAAAACACCGAAAGCCAGCCTAATGTTAAAAACCCTATAAGAAATAAGTTCATTTAGTCTTTACAGTGTGCTGATTTGCATTTACAGCTAGTCACTACTAAAACCCACAAACACATAACCTAATTTCCCCTAGCAGAATTCATTCACTAACACTAAATATATAAAACGCAGTCCTCAAAAGTGAAGTCCAGGCTATCAAATTTCCATTTCTGCCCAAGTGCCAGACACTATACTTCTGACTCATACTTCTTCTGACATACTTTCTGTATAGTTTACTGAATTTGTTTCAGCTTACCTAAAACTTCAGATGTGGATGCTATATAATGGTCTGCCTTGTTGGCTTTCTATTTTATTTGTAAATCAATTTCATTAAAAATTGCTTAAAAAATCCTCAAGTGGGAGTGGCAACTGTTAAAATATACTAGTGTGAACAGTTATTCTGTTTAAATGAACATATTAACTTTAGTTTTTCCTTTTCTCAGACTGAGGCAGATCAGCTGGTAAATGAGACTGCTGAAACCACCCTTTCCTTTAGTTTATCACTTCGTACCTGCAAGAATAATGGACAGTTAGATTTTTATTTTATCTTTTCATAATAAGCAAAATACTACCTATTTGAACATTTTACAATCAGGAGGCAGTGCAAAACCAACATCTCTCTTTCTGATTTAAAGGGGGGGGGGAAAGAAAAGAAATAATGTTTGCTGTTTTTAAAGAGCTAAATGGATATAAATTGTCAGACTCTGGGTCATCACTAAGCATAGGCCAGAGCATTGGCACGAATGACTGTGTTGTGAATCCTACAAGCTTTCTTTGGTTTTTAGTTCACATTCCTGTAGAGTGAGACATTCTTAATTCGGGAGAGCTACGGGTAAACATTTATGGGAAAAAATTATTAAATATTTCCTTTCACAAAGGTAGCAGGCAAAATAAAAACAAAACCAGCCCCTCCGCACAATGCTAAAGGTGGTCTTTAACTATAAATATTCAGCAAGGCAAGTGAGGTATCCACGCTCCTTTCTGACAGGCACTCGGAGTTTTTATTATTGGGAGACTAATCTTCCCTCCACCGTTTATCCTTCATGAACTCATATTCTGTTTATTTTCAGATAGGGGCAGCATTATCCATATGTGAATATGCATACCAAATAGGCTGCTCCATCATATGGAGATAAGCAATTATTTGGTCCTATGTACACTTGGACTTAGACTTAGCAACACGGAGGGAAAATACTTACAAGGGTAATGATACTTATTACAACACCTGATGTCATACATAACTACTGGTCACTTCCCAAACCTCTCACTGAACTCCAGTAGCCTTTGAGAGCTGTTTGTTGCAATTCAGTTTATGACACAGTGTTTTAAATGTCCTTACTCCAAAAGACTCTTGAAAGATGAAGCCCATCTGAAGATTTCCTCTCTAAATATGAAACATGTTCTGCTTGCAGAAGATTTCAGAATTTTAAACAAATACAAAACACAGTTTATTCACCCCAGAGAAAGAAGTCATCCTGCAGATGGGTCTGAGGCTGGAGAGGACAACAAGCACAGCTGTAACGAAAGGCAGAATACAGGTTTTTCTCCTGGCTTTAGCCCTCGGCACTACAGCTCATTTGTCTAAGTTAAGTTTGAGAAATCTAAAGGAACACCTAAGAACATATATCAGATGTATTTTGATCAGTGTGTACAGAGAGCAGAACCTTACTCTTAACTCTACATGCAGGAACATGTTGGCCTGACTGTATGTGGATCAGGGATATCAAAGCACTCTTCCTCCTCTGACCAAAGTAAGATACCAACTTTCTCTACAGAGAATTCAAATGCATGCACACCACCCCTGCTGCACTTTAAACCTTAAGTGATTTTTAACTGTTAAAAAAGTTAAAGATCTCATCATCCTCTTCCTTATATCTACAAAATTATGCATGCCAAATGGCTCCTGAGCCAAGAGAGACCAAATGCCGCGTCCTGCTTTCCTGGGCATGCAGATGGATTGCATTATCACTAAATTAATACTTTCACATTATTATTCCAGGATTAAACCAGCACTATTTATACCTCCTGACTTCAACAACTCTAGGGTAAGACCTCCATGAAAGAGACGTATTCCAAACACGCAGCTAACCCAGCAGCAGCTCCTGAACATAAAGTGCATGGGTACAACAGAGAGTACATTGCTTTTCCCAGCAGCAAACAATTTCCAAAGCTGCTCTTCTCTGCCTCCTTAGGAAGGGTGCTCTTCTGCTGCTCCCCCTCTGCTTGTCAAGGCTGAAGCTGAAAGAGTTTGCACTAAATGGGCACATCTCCCAGAGCAACCTGATAGCTCCTTCCAATCAGGCTGCAGAGATGAAGCAGCTTTTCCAAATTTTATCATGATTGTGGTAGGGTCAATGTTTTAATAGTACTTCCAATATCTGGTGCAATTTCCTATAAGCTCCCCAATGTAGCTCAAAAATAATTCTGGGGCAATGGCAGTATAGCAAAAACTAGGACGTTTGTTTTTCTGAAATGTTGGGCAAACATCTAGAAGATTTCTCTTTGTGGTACCACCATAACGGTGTCATACCTGAAAAGTAAATAAAAGCATATTTTGTTCCTTAGATGTCCAATGGAACAATATGTCAAAGATTTAACATTCTCAAAGAACACACAAGAAATACATATCTGAATTAGCTTCATAGCAATGTGTGCCACCACAGCTATGCATAAAGATGTCATACAGCTTGGCTTTTCAGAGCAGCACAAAATAATTCAAAACCAGAACTGACAGGAGGAAAACAAACTACATTTTCCTGGGAACTGAGCTATGCTATATGACTGATCCTTCTCAAAAATCCTCATGTACCATACTTGTCTGACTGTTTCACTCATCAAACTGTTGCCTGTTTCTCTGGGAAACTGGAACTACTTATTAGCTGATCTTATTAGTCATGTAACTTCAAACATTGTTCGTGTTTTTTAAGAAAAATTGGCGCAATAATTGCAGGTTCTTACTGATGAATGATCAAATGCTGCATTCCACTTTGGCTTATTGGAGATTTCAGAACTCAGTTAACTGTTGCCTAAAATATCTAGAAGATAGTCAAAATGAAGTCTTTTTAAAAAAAAACGAAAAGCTTATTTGCATTTGGCTTACTACATTTATTTTAGGAAACAATAAAAGGGTAAAATGCCCTAACAAAACATCAAGATATTATGACATGGTGAAACAGATAATCCTACCTGATTGCCACACCTTTTAAAATTATGTATAAGGATTCTTTTGTTCCCTGGTTTTCAGAATGTCAAGCAACTCATAAGCAATAATCTGGACCTAAATAAACATACGCTAGTTAAAAATTCCTTATTTATTTAAAGCATGAAATGAATCACTACTTCAAGTATTCAAATAGCAAGATCTTTCCTCAGTTCCCTCCTAACCTCTCTTTTAAATAGCCAACCTAAGACTACAGAACCATAGAAGCATTCACGTTGGAAAAGACCCTTGGGATCATTTAGTCCAACCATCAGCCCTACTGTACCAATGTACTAATGGCAAGCTGAATTTTTTATTAACCCGTTAAAAACATTAACCATACAGTTTTAAGTATCATCAGAAATGCTTAATATTACTATCATTATGCTAATTAAAGCAAGAAGGTAGATATAAGTCAGGAAAAACTGAATTATAAGGATTTAATTTTTTTAGTATTCCCTTAATGCAAGTAGCTCAATTCTTGCATTTTGTTACTGTACCAGTAATATCAAGAATTAGCAGAATTACAAGAACTGCAAAGACGAAGAAAGTAAAATCACCCTGACAATGTAATCAAGACTTTGAAAGCTCTACATGATGAAGGATTTGGGTTGGTTTTTTTTCAGTAAGACAAAGGTCTCTTCACATAGAAGTCACTTCATGTTTCCTTTTCCTTCTATCAAACCACATCTACATAAACTTAAAAATATTTTTTTATTCAAAAGAAGATTTCTTCAGTTATTCATAAAGAATTACTCACACTTGGCCAGTGGTCTGTATCAACTTCAGAGTAAAACACAGAGAGATGTGTTTTTAAAGTGGGGAAATCCCAGCAACCCACAGACATGAGCAATGAAGATGCACACAACCTCTGAGGAAGTAGATGAGGGGACAAAAAGGAAGCCAGGTCAAATCTTGGGTCAATCCACCATGAAAAACAGTGGGTTAGAATCAGGGTTGGAAGAACTCCTTGGCAAACAAAGCAAAACTGCAATGTCCAGGAGCCCCCTCCCTCCAGTCCCACTAAGTAATAGATAGTTGCTCTCAACCAAACCCGTGCTTGTTTAAACATACAGTTTCTCCTACCCTCCCTCATTATCTGGCCAGAATTAATGATTATCTGATTAATAAATCGTTACTCAATTACTACTTAACCCAATCTCCATCAATTAATCCTAGGCACACCTGTCAAACCACAATAAAAAAAAAAATGAACGTTCATCTCCTCTTCTTTTGTTCCCACATTCTCCTTTACCTCCTCCCTTTTTCACTCCTCTCAGTTTAACACATTCTGGGGTTCATTTCCCTGTATCAGATCCAAGAACTAGAGAGTCCTCTACACCTTTTCGATATAGGGCGAATAGGAAATGCTGGTCCCAAGCCTACCCTCTGCACAGAGTGTTCTGCTCTCGCCTTTGAAAGAGTGTTGGTGACTGCTGCAACATTTCAGATGTACCAGAACTCCTCAAAAAGTGCTCCCACATTATTCAAAAATCCCCTCTTCCAAAGCTACTTTTTGAGGTTCTTTTTTATCTCTCGGCTCCTTTCAGAGAAGTAGTTCCTCAACCCAGCTCAGTTCATTTGTTCAGAGAAAACTTTTATTCCTCCTGAATGAACAAACTGCTTGAAACACGAAACAGGCAAAAGAAATACAAATTCATTAATAACATTCCAATCACTGCACTGCCCTATTCCACACACTCTGTAAGTGGTATATATTGTATACCATATGCCAAAATGATTTGTATATAGTGTCGACATTTTTCATGTTCCCCACAATGTTTGAAATACCGCACTACACAGGGTGCAAGAAGATAAGATCATTTATGTAAGCAAAATATGACCTTACAAGTGTGTAAATCCCTTATTTGCGTATGCAAGAGAAATAGTTGTGAGCACCAGTACTATTTGTGTGTACAATTATTTGCCTTCCATGCCACATCAATTCTGCAAACAAGTAGTGACTATTTAGCAATATTCATCTCTTTCTATTGTATAATACTGAACTAGGCAGAGAGAGAAAGGTAAGACTTTAAAGTCCGTGGATAAATAGCGTACTGGCTGCAAACTAACTAGTATAGAAATCTCAAGTTTGTGCTGTGAGAACAGAAATCCATGGCTGAAAAAACAGCAGAAAATGGAAAGAGCAGCCTGATCCAAAAAACAGAACTGCAAGAGGTTTTGCTGCTCTGGGAGAAAACACGGTTTTTAGAAAGAAAACACAGCTTATATGTTCCATTCATACATATAAATATACATATTAAACCCACACATCCTACGTCCTTGTTAACTTTTTTTTTAATCCATGAGGATTAAAAAAACCCTACTGAACGTTCCTGTGTTAGGAACTGAAGGTGCCAAGGTTAGGTACTCTGAAACCAAGAGATGACACATTCAGTTTTCAGTATACATATTCTGCACTGTAGGAAGTCTGGTATTACGTCTGAGTATTTTGCACTTGTGCTACTCAAGGTATGGTTAGATGGTACCTGTTTGCCTTGCAGGGTCTGTAGCTGGAACAGCCTGTTAGCGTTTGAACTGGGGGACATTTGAGTCCCATTGCTGGGTAAGAGCAGAAAGCTGTCAGCTTTGAGTCTGACTATAGGTGACTCCCCCCAAGCTGCTCCTTCACACATATGGAAAGTATCATGTGATGTCCCTACAGAGGTAGCTGGACCAGTGTGGTCTATGACCTGATTTGGAGGATAGTTTCAGAATTGCTTTACTTCAGCTGTCTTGTCTTGAAATATTTCCTGCCTCGGGTGTCATGAACCTCTTGGGACGGAGGAGGAAAGTCTACCTCTTACCTCTCTCCCCCTTCTCCCTTTCCAGCCCCAACTGTTTCCATGGTAGAGCCAGCTGGAGCTGCTGCCAAAGAAAACAAGGCATTTTCCTACCTTGAGGGCATTCCCCTTTGAACATCAAAAGTCTATAGCAAACAATAGAGTTGAAACAGCTTTGCAAATAAAAGGTCAGAAGAATTTTTCATAATGGAAAATTATCAGACTACCTACAGGCAGGGGTTGCTTCCAGCTCACAAACAACAGTATACATGCTTGCAAATACACTTCATTTTGAGCTGAACTAGTCTTTGCTGAGATATTGCATGGTCCCAGTGATGTAACTTGAATTCATCCTCCCTCTAGCTATTTTGTAATCACCTTAATTGTCAAGTTTTAAAAATAATATATTTTTAGTTCTTTGGGAAGGGAATGCACTTGCAGTATGAGGCCAAGCAGACTGTAGGGTGTTCTGAAATAGCTTAGTTCACAAACTAAGCAGTGCACGAAGTAGGGGAAAGGAGAAAGGGCATGTGCTACAGGAGAGCGCCAGGGAGAAGAGCAGAGCATGTGATAAACTGTTGATGGAGCTGTGCTTTGCAAGCTCTAGCTAAAGGACAAATGAGCAATGCTGAGAGCCCTTGGCTGCCAGGAGCTACTGAACCCATACTAGAGGCCTCCATGGAGAATTGGCAGGATGGGATTCAGCAACAGCAGGAGCCACATGTTTTCTGGGCTCCCGTTCTCTGCCTGTGCATACGCCCAACCCTGTGAGCACAGCAGTGTCCCATGGAGTCACATTCCCCCGTAGTCACCCTGGCCTCTGCTGCCCAAACATCCCCTCCATTCCACTCCCATCCCTGCCTCCTCCACAAGCACACTCTGGTGGTCTTCTCTCTTTCCTGCTTCTCAGAAGCAGAAGGGTTGGCAGGAAGTCTGTGATATCCAGTTTGAGTGCTGCTGCTATAAAGATGCATAGAGAACTTAGTCCCTAAACCAAGAACAGAAGATGGAAGGTGACTCAAGAAGCATTTAATGGGAAAAATACAGGACAAGCTATGGCCGAACAACTTTTTGGCACTAACCCTTAGCTAGACTAAAATCCCTTCAGATGTGCATAACAAAATAATTTTACTGTGGGAAATTAACAGAGTTTAAATGTGCACCCC
The DNA here is from genome assembly GCA_013400055.1 of Nycticryphes semicollaris. Taxonomy (NCBI): domain Eukaryota; kingdom Metazoa; phylum Chordata; class Aves; order Charadriiformes; family Rostratulidae; genus Nycticryphes; species Nycticryphes semicollaris. Next base: position 1,986,641 of record VXBJ01004668.1, on the reverse strand, counting down.
AGATATTTGGCATTCATCTCCCTGTGAGTTCTGCATATAGATAAGCCTTCAGCAAAGAGGAAAACTATGATTATCTGCATTTTTCTGCATTGCTGGGACAACGGAGGAAGGGAGTGGGGGATGCGGGTTGAAGGCTCTGAATTTTCAGGGCAACTCATTATGCTGAAAACAGAAATTGTCATAATTCCATAAGAAAAACAGCTCAGATTTCTTTTTTATTTTTCCACTCCCCTACTGAAAAGTTCAGCAAACACAAGCCAGAACAGCTAGTGACTGGAAGCGTAGTTGCATAGTTGCTCATTGAAAGAATTACCCCTACCACATCTTTCACATATCACCATCCTGCCGGCTCCCACGGGAAGCTGCCCAACAAGACCATCACTCTCACTTACTGCCTGCAGCTTCTCCCAAGATTTCAACACCTTTCTGTACATTCATCCTTGACCTAAAATGCCCAGTATGGGAACACTCCTCCAATCCTTCCTTCCCTTCTCCTTCCCCACCTGGTCAGCCGCACTTTCTTCACACCAGGATGAAGAAAACCCGCGAGTTTGACTAATTGCAAAAACACGATAAGAGGTACTGCTGAGAACAAAACATATGAGCTCTTAGGTTTTGAATGTGGGGGATTGAGGAAATGGGACTTGACTGGTGGAGGAAACTGGTAGTTAAAGGTCACTGATAACTGGGGGGGAAAAAAAGACTAAGTAAGATATTCTCAAAGTCACCGGTATATATAGACTGTTTCCATTTGATAGTTTTCAGTGCTCAACATGAAGTGTCAATTGTATTATAGACACTGTAACTTACATTTTAGCAGAGATCATCAATTCAGATTAGTCTGGAAGCTTAAACCAGCTCAGCATTTCCAAATAGAAATAGAAATGAGAAAGTGTTATTGGCAAATGACACCATATGAATAACAATAGAGGGATTTTTCACTCTTCTGCCATAAGGTACACATGCTAATTATCACAGACATGCCTAGAAACCTTCATCAGGTTCATGCCCCATCAAGACTAGGCACATGAGATACACAGCAGTTTGCTTAGACTGCTCACAAGCTTCAGCAAATTTTAAAAGACGAATGATACAAACTGGGGGGAGGAGGGAGGGAGAGAAGGGGAACAATAGGCAACATAAGCATTCTACAGAAATCAGCATTATTTTTTTTCTGCTGCCTGTTATCTTTCTTAATGTTGTAGTGTGTATGGATGGCTTTCCCAACCAACAAGGTCTCCAACTCTAGTATCTCCTTAAAGCTCTCTCTTCTTCAGTGTCCAGTTCATTTGTACATGTGCCCCAAGACAATTGTCTCCTTTTGTTTTTAGCTAGCACCACAATTATTGCTGAGATCTGAAATATACTAACATAATATATAGAGAGAGACAGAAAAGAGATATATATATATATATAGAGAGAAAAGATGCATTAAGCTATTTTCCAAAGAGGCCAAGGGAGTTTTCTGGCAATTACTCGGCGTAAGGAGTAAGGTATATGGTGAATAGATTAGATAAAATTAGTAGTTGTCAACCCAGTACTGCCTGATGACAGAAATTGCAGCTTTATCTTCTCCTATCCATGCCTCCCACATATCATGTGCCTCATTGGGATGCTATGGATGGAACATACAAGAAAAAGACCATCCTCAAAAAGCCATCAAATCATAATGGAAAAACTGCCGGATTTGGCTAAAAAGATTTTGCCTGGTTGCAGGGCATAATTCTATACTATCCTACATTGTCTCAGTGTAGGACAGTGTATAATTCTATCTATCACAGCATTTGAGGAATGGGAAAATCCGTGCTGTAACCAGGTGCTCTACCAGTGTCAAAAATGCCTCCTTATGTCCAAACACGTGTCCTTGGCATGTTAGAAAAACCAGCAAGGCCCATAAATTGAAGCAAACAGACAACTGGCTCAGGGAAAGGACTGATCAGTCAAGATCCGTCTATATTAAAGAGGCTGTATTAAATTAGAAGTTGCAGAAGCATGGACGTGGACAAAACATTAAAACCAGGTTTGCTAAATGTTTGGCGGAACAAAACATTGGTTTTTAGGATACATGGTCCTCTAATACAGAATCTGATACACCATTTTATGTCCAAAATATCCAAGCTAGCAGCACGATGCTGATTGTCCCAGCCGTCTTTGTGGGAAAACTCTGTGGGATAAAACTGCATTTCCCATATTCTCCACATCCCCCCAGCAGAGAGGTTTTAGTTTCAGTCACAAGAGCATGAGGAACAAATGAGAAAGGACCAGGAATGGCAGAACAGTCAATTCAGAACAAGTCCAAGGGCCAGCACGTGATGACACCACATAGGTCATTTCCACGTATGTAATAAAAACCGCTTACAAAGTATTTGAGAAAACAGCAAATATCAACAAAAATGTTTTCTATCAGATCACAATGAACAGAAGTCTCCAGCAGATTTACCAAATGGTGCAAAACATTCCAGCACAATTTTGCTGGTTTGCATTAAAAGGAAGAATGTGAGCACATCAAAGCTTGACTTTGCCCGACTGAGAAAAGATTCTTCTGGCCCTCAAAAGACTAGCTGACTTCAAAATTGGAATGAACTGAGCCTTGACCCACATTTGTAAAGGTAATAAGGAACCAAATCAGAGGACATGCTCTGTGGGGGAAGGGTAGATACTGCTGATAGAAGTTTTCCCACCTGTATTTTGATGGTAGAGCTGTAGGCACTGAACACGCATAATTCATGAGCTCTGCTTCCACATTCTCACAGGGCTTTCAAGAGCCTGTCACATTCTTTTCAAGTGGATCATTAAGGGTGGTGTACTTAAATGGATGGGTGGAGGAAATTTATCTGAACAGGAGATTAGAAGTGATTCAATTTTGGGAGATAACCTGACTTTTTGTCTTGGTAATACTATAGTTCAACCATGTGAGTTAACACTGGCATCTGAGGCTACTCAGATTCACATACAGATACTGTTGTGCAGATGAAAAAGAATAGCATTCTAAAGCTTCTCCTTTGTGAACCATAAAGGTATAATTCTGACATGATGATAGCTGATGTAATCAACATTTTCATGAGAAGGCTAGGCTTAACAAGGCAAACTAAAGCTTTTTACAATGAACTTTCTGAATTCCCTTCGACTTGGAGAGTTCATCACTGACAATCCAGGGGACCGTGAAAGAGATAAGAGGAATGGAAATTCAAAGCCGAGATCATCTTAGAATGGCTCAGGAATCTTCTCTAGTCTCTGTAAAACACACTGCAAGCAGACACAGAAGATCTGGGAGGAAGAGGAATAGCAATGGTGATCTTCAGTGCAATCTACCTTCCTCAGGAGAAGAAAACTTGAGAGGGAAGCCAGTCCTGAAACTTTCCATTCCAAAGCTTTAACTATGAAAATGACTAAATTAGCTGTGAGAAAGCAATAAGCTCATTCCACACCTTCTGCAGAAATGCAAAGCAGAGGATTGACAAAATTTCCTACTTCTTCACTGGGTGCCTCTGCCATTGCCTTGATGAGCAGAGCTGTCAGAATTGTTTGGGGAACACTGACTGACCAGGAAAGGAAAGTGTTGTATTGACGCAAATAACAGAGACTATGGTGCTTGTCATACTGGAGCTCTAAAAACAGCACTACTTGTGCCTTTCTCATACTCTGTTTTGCAGTTGCTTTTGTTATTTATTTTTAAATGCCCTTCTGACTAACTATCTTCCAGAACAAGAGGGGGAAAAAAAAGAAAAAGCACCAACTGGGAGAAACCAGAGAAGGATAGCTGAGCCATCAATTCCTCTGGGTCAAACCCTTAGGTCCAATTCATCCTGTGCTACTGCCAGCCACTTACATCATTCATAGCAAAAAAAATTAGCAGTCCAAACTGGTGTGTTCAAGACTTGCAGAAATACTGCTTATTCCCAACTCATTCTAAAAGCTAAACAGAACACACTTTTTCTATCTGTGTGGCTGCAAAGCATTATTTAAAAAGAATAGCTTCTAAACAAGCAATAAGCCATTTAAAGATGCAAATCTTGTGATTTGCCACGCTAAAAGTTTTTACACAAAATCTTCTTGAATCCTGGAAAATGTGTTCATTAAAAAGGTGCATGCTGTTCTAATATATATCCTATGTCAGCACAAACAGCCTTCATGTAAACACACAGCCATGAGTACCATGAGTAACAACTCTGTTTCCATCAGAAGCCCTTTATCCTGCGTAAGAGGTCTGCACGCTAATAGATGTCCTAGGCTAATGTTAACTAGCTACAGCTGGCTCGCAGCTATAAAAAGCATTAATGAAAACATAAATACGAACTTCTCCACTTCCCTCAGCCCGTACGTCAGGGCTGCGCAAAGGCATCACTTTCCAAGTGGTCTGTGTGAATGAACTGGCTGCTCTGAACCAGCTCGCTCTGGTTCTCCAAAGTTTGTTTACCGAACAGCGTGTGCAGAGACATGGGGAGCACGGGGGACGCAGGGGGGAGAGACCAACCACGTGGCCTCCCGCCTCACCCAGCAAATCCTCCCGCAACCCAGAGCCCTGGGCTTTCAGCGACGGCTCGGGTACAGGAAGGAACTATCTATTAACAGAGGGACTGACCCACGGGCATAAAAATGTCAGTCCGCACCGAAGCTGAACACAGCCCGATTCTTGCAATGTGTTTTGCTGTAACGTGACTTTGCTGTGCTGTACTGCTGTTCTGAATTCCGTGGTGATAAATAACGCCGGCAGTGACACACACCGAGCCGAGAAACGACACTTCATCCTTTGGAGCTGTGTGCGCTGGCAAAACTTGCTACAGGATTTGTATTTTCATAGTGCCAAATGTAAAACAAAAGTGCAGAAAAACGAAAGGGACTCAGATTTATCCAGTAACTACCCAGAAAAGGAAAAAAAAAAATCTATTTAACAGAAAAGAGGATGCATGAAACTGCAAGGCTACAAATTCAGACAAGAAACATGAGGACGTTGAAGTGCTACAGCACACAGCATTTTTTATTCAACCATGCGGCGCACACACACACAGAGTCTTCATTATTCTTTGATTATTGGACTGTTTATCTGCTATTTTAAAATAACTAGCTTTGTCCTGAAAATGCTTCTATGCATTTATTCAGCAGCTAACCTCAGCCGGAGAGAAACCCCTCAGGTCTTTGCTGGGAGGCCGGGTGTACAGCCGGGATCATCACAATTCCTCCCGGCCCTGTGTCTGCTGGTTCCTCACAGTTGTCACAAGCTGGCGTTGTCTGAACATTAGCTCACCTTAGAGGAAAAAGGGGAGCCCTCTCTTTTAATAGCGCATAAAACATCTAACAGCACTGCCTGTTTTCAGATACCTTTTCCGTTTCAAAATACTGGACTTGTATTTTAAAACCTCAGCTTCTGAAGTCCCACCAGTAAGTTAGAACCATACCCAGCTTTTTTCATTTTTCTTTTTTATAGAGGACATCCTTTACATGAGGCTGATGAAATTTTGGGCTCTTCACCCAGAAAGCTTATAAAGACTCCAAAATACATTTAGATAAAATTCCAGTTTCCAAGTATCATCATTCTTCATTCTCTCATCTCTATTTTTTCCAAGGCATTATTTTTTCAATTTCCTCTGATTTGCACTACCCAGACAGCAACTGCAGCCATGTCAGTCACCCCCAAATCCAGCTTCTATGTATTTAACGTGGATCAAACAAAGGTTAGAATATCATTTATTTGTCTATGCTGGAGTTTCCTAAATCTAACACATACATGTTAGTAAACGTGGCATAACCCTTTGCAAGCATTTAAAGATAAATTACCCCACTGCAGTTTATTGATTTGCTGAAGTTACAGCCTCCAAATTACAGGTGGCACCTCTTTTGCTTTCAGTTGTTCCCCTTCTACTTGGTGCATATAACCTGATTTCTAACTCGTTCCTTACAAGTCCACCACCTTAGCTGAGTCATTCCCCACTTACACTACTGAAGTGCTAACGGCCTGAGAGCCACCAATTTTCCTGACTGTCGAGGCACCCACTTCAAATGCCTGGTTTCTCAGGATGTTATTGCTACAATTCTCCCCCAAACCCTGGCAGTCCAAATACAGATGATGATTCAGATACACAGAAACACCAAGGTACAGGTGAGGTTCCATCACTGATATTTTTAATCATGACTACACAGCCCAGGCTACAGCAAGAAAGTCTGGGCAGTTTTCAGCTCCCTTGCAAAGGAAATATGCACTTAGAATTAAATAAAGAAATTAAAAACACTTTTGCAAAGATTAAGCCCTGAATGTTTTTGCTAACAAGCTCTTCCGCTTTCCATTTACATTATGTTACTGTGGTGAATTTATAGCTCTATATTCAAGATGTGACATAAGTTGTTGTTCCGATCAAATTAATTTCCTTGAACATTTTTCCTCATGTCAAACAGAATTTAAGAATTTTGGCATTTGTTCAGAGGCAGGGGAAAATGCATAACCCCATCATTACAGGACACAAAGCCAGGAACATCTGTAGCTGGCATGACTAGATCATATTTGAGTTCAACAGTGGGGAAAGTTGCTACCTCGGAGAGGAAATCCGGAGCAGGAACTACACAGGCTGAGGGGAAATCAATGTGCAGACAGAAAGGTAGCCTGCACAAAATGGTATTTAAATACCTTTTGACCACTCTCATATTCCTCACATGAGGATCTCAACTCCACACATTACTTCCTTCTCCAATGACCTATCATGCACTCCCTCACATGGTCGCATGGGACTCGACTTCCAACCACACTTCCTACCTCCATGAAGCCACAACTCCAGCGCAATCCCTTATCCCACCTCACTAGTGGTGCATTCCTTGTATTTCCCCTGTTCACTCACTCAGAAACAGAAGTGGTGGAGTTCCAGCAGCACATGCTGAATTGGGATCACGACGACACAGCTGTGGAAGCGACCATACCCCACTGCCAGGCAGGCACTCCTAACTATGTGGCCACCCTTGGTCTAGAATAGTTGGGAAACTCTTGAGAAATACAGAATAATTTTACACTTTTATAATAATTTCCTTAAAGCCATATTCCTAGGTAAGGATGCTGCTGCTGTATGGGAGAAGACAAGACTAGATCATGCAGGGACAGCACAAGTTCCAAGTGTCAAATTTCAGCACAAACGCATGGGAAGTGGAAATACTGTAGATTCACTGTGTCTTGAACTGGATCTTGGCTCCTACCTGCTATTTACTTTTGTGTGTACGTGAAAGACAGCAGACAACTTCCCGGGCAGAGGAGCCTGTCTGCTGCTTTCTTTTCTGTATTTGCCTCCCTCCTTGCACTGCTGCAGACAAGAGGAAGGCTGCTGGGAGCAATCAGTACCCTCACCCCACTCTCAGGTGGCTGCATGAAGTCAGCTTTCAGACGTAGCCTCGCACCTCTAGTTGCACAGATCAGTAAGTGCCTCTGAACCTGAGTAAGCAGCTGCACAAAGGTATTTATAGTTGGCTGGTGGTAACTGCCCGATGGCTCAAGATTAGCACCTCCAGAAGGGCAGGATCTGGAGCTGCTTCTGTGAGACCCTTCTCAATCGCTGGCACACCACCAAAAGTTAGATTGGCAAGAGTTAGGAAATCACTGATACAGAGAAATAATTTTTAAAATACGTATAAAAAATCCTGTTATCATGTGATACTGAATAAAACACGGCCCACAACACAAACATGACCAAAAATTATACTCTGTGACTTCCTGACATCCTGTCATCCTGACTTCCTGACATCATTCGTGGTCCATTTAAATGTGAAACCTCTCTGAAATATATTTTGTATTCAGTCCTAGCCATAAGCACTTGCAAAGGAGATCATCCAGAGAAGCTCACACTGCACCCAAACACGGCCTCAAATCCAGTATCTAGATTCAGTGATTTACAAATCCATTTCAAACATGTATCAGAAACTATGTATCAGGTGACTCATCTCTTTTTTTTCTTACTGTAGGAACTAAAATTATGAAAATAACTCAATCTCTCTTTACTACCATTTCACTCAAGTCCTTATGCACTGAAGTGTAATACACGGTAAGTTCACCCAGTTCACATCATCGCTTTTCTTGTTTGAGGAGTACGTTCCTTCTTTTCCAAACCCCGTGAAGCCCCCTTTAGCCCAAGAGCCGGTTGAGGCATTAACTGAAATGAGTCTGAGGCTTTCAGAGCGGCCTGTAGCAGATCCCTACCCAGTGGGATGGTCCTCACTGCCTTTGGCTACGAGAAATGGAACAAAACCAGAAGACACTGCAGCCAGTCAGGACTGGCACGTGAGCCACGAGCATGAGATAACTTTGTTAAGTGCATTTTTAAGTCATATACTTATTTTAAAGCACAATGCTTACTGAAGGAACTAGTTAAGATAGTCTTCTCTGAGGATCTTTATTCATGTTGCTTGCAGTAGCTTAATCTTTAGTATTCTATAAAAGGAAGTGCATAAAACTGTAAGATACAGATGTACAGACATGTCTCCCAGGAATATGGCCCCTTTCAAAGTCAGGTCTTAATTATTAAAGCATGCCCATAATTTTAAATCCACGTAGGACAGGGTATTCCTGACCCTGTGCTGTTTGGGACAAAAGGCCTCCTTCTTCCCAGAAGACTCCCAAGAGTATGCTCATAACACCTTTCCAAGGAGTATTGGTTTGTTATATCCAAGCAGAAGCTTTTACAAAGCTGATGACAAAAAGTTATTTCTAAGAATCTTCCTTTTCAGCAACCTGCTATTGTATTAAATCTAGGCTGATGTTTCTTTGCACATCCACTGATCTATACAGATACTTAAGGCTGTGCATACAAAGAGTATTTACCTGCCCATGCAATATTTGTGTGGTTAAATTGCTCTCCCAACTGTTAGCTCAGCGTGTGTCCATCTAGGCATTTATAACTGCTCTTGGTCCTTGCTTTCTCTATCATGGTAGCAGGAAAACAAACCCCAGAGACACAATCTGGCTTTTATAAATGGTTCAGAGAGCTCCAGCATGACTTAAACACTTCCTCCAGGTCAGGACTGAAGTCATGTATCAGTAAAAGGTAGAAGTGTAAAACATACATGGAGGATTTCTGCTCTTATTTCTGTCAACTACATAACTTTCAAAGATACAAAAATTCAAGGGGAGGAAAGGTCAAAACCAAGGGAAAGATTTCATACCTTTTACATATGCCATCTTAGAATAATTCTTGACAAATAACAGGTGCTGGAAAAGTACTATTCTTGGTTTAAACCAGACAATGTACAACAGCACATACCTTGATTGTGGTTCTAGGGCTGGAAAATTACCTTTTCAAATTGTTCTCTTTCTGTTCCCTAGATTGGTCTCCACTATAGGATAACATACGGGGGGAGGGGGGGGCGCACAGCACTCTTCCCATTCTCCCCATTTACATACTCCCTCGAAAATGATCAGCTGGGTGGATATAGCCATATAACAGAGAGCAGCTAGAAATGAGGTGTTCAGATGCAATAAAGCTTCCCCAGCTTTCTAAAGCCCTATATGCAATCATTAGATGTGGGAGGTGTGAAAAGGTATGGTTGCAAGGTGAGTGGTGGTCAATATACAACTCTACATAATGATGCTTCCACACCATTTATCTCTCTACGTTATTTACGTATCTCTGCAATTTCTCCATCATGGGAAAAATATCCATAGGCAGAGCTACTCCTCCTTCATTACCAACAAAAGGCTTGGGGGGCGTGTGTGTGGCTTTCTTCTGTGAACACATGGACACTTTACTGATCTAAGCACTTGAGTACAGAGGAAATACAAGCTAGCTACCAGTGTCTCCTTTTCATCGGACACATAGCATTGGCCATCTGGCATTTGATTTCTGTTCCTGCCCATTTACTTTCCAAAGACAGTGAATCCCTGTCACACATGTGGACTACGTCAGCTACTGTCTTCTTGAGACTTTTTCTATATCAGCACTTTTACCACTGCCCTGACATATATTAGAACAATGGCAAATTATTTAATTGCTGATGCCCAGTTCAGGCCCGAAAAATAGTAGTGTATGTTGAGGGGTCCCTTTTTTTTTCTTCGTACAGAGTATATCAGATAACAGTGCTTTCACCTTGCCCTTGGATAGAATAAGATTATGTAAATATTTAGCACTGAAAAATAAACGGCAATGTAAATTAACAAATTGATGTACTACAGTGGCACTGGAAGAAGCCCAAGTTCTATCTATCCATCTGCAACATCAGGAGCAGGGAAAGCAGACTTGCAGAGCTATCTTGGCAAAATCACAGGGAAACTACAGTGTTAATTATATAATACAATTTAATGTCAAAGCAGTACAATGTGATACCAAAGCTGTTCCTCCAAGTCTTTTGTCCTTACTCTCTGTTTTAGTGGCTGCAGTTTGAGAATTACAAATACAGCAGGGTGGAGGCAAAAGGGAATAATCCAAGTGTCAGGAAGTCTTAACCATGAATAAAAAAAGGGAGGGGGGAAGAGAGACTTCAAAGCATAAACAGGTTACTAGACCTTGAACCACAGCTGCTAGGAGAACTATTACAAGTCTGTCAAGTAGCAATTAGACTACTTTGCAAGAATATTAAAAGCACAAATCTTCACTTCTGAGAAGTATCTGAAAAGGGGAAATCAGAGAAAACGACTGGCTTATGGAGTACTCTTTACTGCACTTCAGTTACCTATTTCCTGTTTATTTCCCACTTGAAAAATCACATCCCAGAAACATAATGTAATTTTTAAAAACTTGCATTTATGACCACTCCATTTAAAATGTTTTGTTGAAAAAACACAAAAAAACCCAAATGGAATGCTGTAAACAGATTTAAGTCAGCCACAAAAAACATTCTGACAGATGTTAGCATCTGTGAACATGGATCTTTCATGACAGTCCTTTCCAATCTGGGCTCTTTTCAAATAATAAGACCTCCAGGGTTTTTTTGTTGTTGTTGTTATTTATTCAATATGCTTTAAAAAATTTAAGCTAGGTTTTCTGTACCAGGAAGGTGACTTTTCAATAGATTATTCCACCTACTTGGAGTTCTCATGGCAGCACTTGACACTCAGCTTTTAGTTGTGTACTCAACTTTTAGTAGTTAGCCTGCAGACAGGCTAACCCATAGACTAAGATAAACAGCAAAGATCATTAGATGAAGAAAAAGAGGAAATTCAACTTTGTAATTAATTAGTTTTACAGGATTACCACTTGCCAATAAAACCATTATACACAGAATTACGTAGGAACAGATTACTCAGAAATTTGCTAGAGTATAATGAATCCCAGCAACTGACTATGTTTCTGGGGACCTGCTCAGAAAGAGAAATGTGACTTTCCTCACACTTCTATTTTTACTAGCCACTCAAACAAATCCTCAGCTCTTCTAAATATTTTGCTCCCAAAGGGTGCTGCTTGTGTGGTAGCAGGCCTTCCTGCTTCTGTAAGGTCTGACAAATTGAAAACAAAATAAAGAACAACCCCAAAAGAATTATTGATGACTACTGCATAGAGACAATCACTTTTTTTTTTAAAGTAAAAGTCCTGTCTTTCTTTTGTTCTTGGAATAGAAAGTTATAGCAGGCTGGAGTGCTAACATTCAGGTGGGAAGTAGGTCAAAACATACGCCAAGAGAAGCCAATGGAAAATTTGGTTAGTCACCCACAAAGATTTTAAAATGTGAATTCACAGCTATAGTAGCATTGTTTTGTATTAGCAGTGGTTAGCTTTTCCTTCTTAACAGACAACACCCTTTTCTGTCCAGCTACCTCATCCAGATCTTTGGAGTGCTCTGACCAGTTTAACTACCTAATAGTCCTAAAAATTAATCTATTTTCGTTTCACCAACTGTCATACCATGTCCTTTAAGACATAAAACTGACTAGCTCTATTTTCTACTGAACTCACGTGGCCCACTCAAAACAAACAGATACTGGCAAGAGCAAAATCCAAATTATACACTGTTTTATCCCAGGAACACAAAGTACAAGGCCGACGCAGTGAGTCAGACACCTCAGTGCCAGCGAGCTCCTCAGGTTGACACGAGTCTCTTTGGGATCCTCATATGTGTAAGCCAGGCCTTTTTCAAAAACAGTCAAAATAATTTGTTTTAGACAAACATGTGTTGTGTCATTAGCAAAAGTATCTCACTCATCAGAGGGGAAAAGGCAGCAAAAAGTATGACAGGAATGCTGGAAATGGGCAAACAGTCACAGCGAGTCATATTTTCTTCTTTTCTTTTTTTTTTTTCCCCCATGAATCTCCTTCAGCATGAAAAGTCCACTTGCGAGAGCAGTTAATCACGTGGGGGAAAGGAAAATGATTCTACAATAATGCAGGGAACGTGGGACCAATTTATGTACGACAGAAGCCAGAGAACTTCTCGGTCTCCCTAATGATTTCTCAGTGCCTTTGGAAAATGATTTCAATACTTCAGCTAAACAGATGTAAATCCATCAGACGTATCCATTTGCCTATCGGTAAAAGACCAGATGCCTATAGGCACTACTGTAATTTCTATGCTTTACCCGTGTCAGTTTTAACAAATTAAATGAATCCATTTCCTTACAAAGAAAACAGAGATTTCTCCCACAGTTTGCCAGTCTCTTTCTAGAAACTGGATGACTTGAACAAAATGCACCACTTCCCCTGCTCCACATTTAATTTCATGCCTCTTTTCATCTTACAGTGTATTTTACGCTCCCCTGTGGCAACAACATCCAGGTTATTGTGGAGTGCTACAAAAGCAGAGAATAAAGCAGTCTGTCCAAAATACAAATCAATTAACCATTCACCTTGATATCTAATTAGAAAGTTTTGTTTACAAAACTATGAATCACCTAACTCATCTTACCTCACAAAATACAAACATTGCTTTCATGGCAGTTTTACTTTACAAAAAGTTTACCACAAAGAAAAGAGATCTTTCTTAAATTACAAAAGAATGAGCCATCAGTTAGTTCAAAGGACTGCCAGAGGGTGTTGGACCCTTTTGCTCACTATCAGGCGACAGACATTTTTGACAGAAAAGCCTCATGTGGATGCTTATCAGCCATGGAAATAGCAGCTGATAAATCAGTGTTTCCCATTCCTTGGTCTTTAGAAGCAGTGTTCCCTCTCTTCTTTGCAGAAGAGAAAGTGGGTTGATTTTTCTCTTCAGGATCCAGAAGACAGTCTGGTAGCTGCGAATTACAACCACCAAGCTCTTTTTTTGAGCTAGGACACCTACACAATTTGAGGAGCTTCCAAAAGGACAGTTTAACAACTGCATGTGTTAACATCCAGCTACAGCAGGTACTGAGGAGCAGTGGACCCTCATTTCTTATTTCATTTCTATTTCAAGTTCAACATAGGAAGTACAATCTGAGATTTCTGTTTTCTTTCACCCCATGCCTGTGAAGGGTGTGAGCTCAGGCAAGTTAACTATCTTGTCTTTTTAAATTTTTAAAAAAGGGTAGAAAGGAGGACTCTGGGAACTACTGATCTGTCAGCTCCAGCTCTGTGTCTGAGAAGATCATGGAACAGAACCTCGTAGAAGCTACACTAAGGCACATGGAAGACAGGGAGGTGATTCAAGACAACTAAGGGCAAACCCTGTATGTCCAACCTAGTGGCCTTCTATGACGGTATGAACACATCAGTAGACAAGGGAAGAGCTATAGATGTCATATATCTGAACTTCTGTAAAACCTTTGACACAGTCCCTGACAACATCCTTCTCTCTGAATTGGATAGATACAGATTTGATGGGTGGACTGTTTGGTGGATCAGGAATTGGTTGGACTAGATGACCTTCAAAGGTCCCTTCCAATCCAAACCATTCTATGATTGCAATTGTGTGATTAACGTGAAATCGTGTGATTGCACACTAAGGATGCTTTTTGCTCAGAAGTTGAAAGGAAAAATGGAGAGGGTATTATCATTTGAACTCTGATTGAAATGATGGTGACAAAAATCAGCCTGAATAATAGACTGTCAGCTGCCCTGACTTTTGATCAAATGTAGCTTTCTGGAAGACAATCTATATGGAGGAGGAATGCTGTCCTCAAAATCACATAGAGATATGGGGCTAGTAAAGTACTTTTCCTTTCACTTTAAAAAAAATATGTATTGTAGCAAGACCGAATTAAATATAAAGCAATGAGTTCACACAACAAGATGTACCAATTACTTTTAAAAAAATAATGCAAGTTAAGGTCAATATAACTATTATATGTAAAGAACATTTTAAAAAATATTGGGGATAAGGCTGTTGATAATTACTTTTCTGTGGAAGACGACCCAGCTTGCAATTTAGGGAAGAACAATCTTCCTAAATTCCTCTTGGAGAAATTTTATTCATCAATGAGTGCTGTAAAATATCCAGTGGTTTACAATGTAGCATGAATTGGGAGAATTCCAGTATTTCCAAAGCTTAGAGGGTGGCTTAGAGGAACTCAAATTCTACAAACCTTTGAAGAATCCCTTCAAAGCCTATTGCAAATTACATCTGCAGAGTTCTTAATGGGACCTTTTAAACTAATTGCATGTCTCCTTTCAGGTCCTAAGCTCTGCAGGATGGTAGATCTCCTGATGTCCCAAAAGGCTAAACTTGGAAGCTTTATATAAGCTCTGCTGCTGTAACTCACTTTAATAAGCTTCCTGAATAAAAACAAAATTGAATGTATCTTACCTTTCAAAACTTTAAGTCAGCAGGAACCAAAAGTTAGTGCAAAACCAAAGGAAGGAAATTAAAAAATAGACCCAGTGATCTCAGACCCAGAGTTGCTGAGAACGACTTTGAAATCAGTCTTTGGTCTGAAACCTTGAGGATCATAAAAGGAGAAGGAAAGGATTCAACAGTTCAGTACTGGTCAGAGGGAAAGCTGTGACTGGTATATCTTTTGTACTTAAACCAAAACAAGATCCTATTTTTGATTCCCTAGCCTGAAGACTAAACCAGAAGAAGCTGAAACCACTGGTCTGAAGCCATATGCTCCATGGGATTTGCATGTAAGATTTCTGTGTTGGTGTTAATGTTTTGACACCAGATCACTTTTTTACTGCAGAGGAACTGAACTGCTCTGACCTCCAGATTTCCGAAAGTCAACAGGAGCTTTTTCCAGTAGCTTCACAATAGAAGTTTGCATGTCTATACCTACGTTTCTCTAATTCAAAACCTGCCTGGACACATTCCTGTGCAACCTGCTCTAGATGGACCTGCTTTGGCAGGGGGGGGTAGGATTAGATGATCTCCAGATGTCCCTTCCAACCCCGTATCATTCTGTGATTCTGTAATGACATCTGCATGAAATCCCCATTTCAGAAAAGCCTTTCATTTCTCCATTCATCTGTGTATTTCCACTTTGTTTCAAAAGACCACTCTATGAGCATAACTTACTAGCAGAGCATACTGGCGACTGAAATAGATAAATGGGAACTAACAGTTATTCTGTGAAACTCAAGGAACAGTATAAGATATCAATAACCACCACTGGTTTTAAATTAGCTTCCCATTAATTCATTTCCAATCTTCCTGTCATCTGCTGAGGCAACATATGAAACATAGACAGATCCTTCCCTCCTCTGGGCAGGACTACTTCTATGTCATACTACGCTTATTAAAAAACTACACCACTTCCATCAAGAGCCCCGCACCTTGCGGAGATTCCTTGTTCCCCACAAGGTGACAATTAAGAATGACATTTCCAAACTCCTCCTTTTTGGTTTCTCATACATCACAGCCTCAACAGGAAAATTTCCATGTATCTTATTACTCACCGAACATTTGGTGGATCTGAATTTATGATGGGTGTTTCACAAAGAGGCTTGTTTCCTTGAACGTGGCTTCTGTAACTTTCTCTTGCAGGCAAACAGTACACCCTTTGGATAACGACTCGTACCTGCACGTCTCTCCATCCCACTGCTCCCTGGCTTTCCACCATTTCAAGCAGAGAATCATTAACAGCACTCTGCTGTTTCGAATCGCAGTTGTTACGGATTTGTGGAGCACAAGCAGCCTGGTGAAGAAAAACTCATTAATAGAAACATTTCAGGGGACCTTGAAACTATGTAGTGCTAGAGAGAAAAACTTCACCATAAAAAATCACTGCAAGTAATGCAAAATCAATTTCAAAATACTTACTGCACTTGAACTAGCTTACAGACTAATGGCCAATATTTATTGTAGGTTTTTAATCAACACTCAAGAGAGTTGAGCACACAGTGCTCTCCTGTATTTAACTGGTGCTATGGACTGAGCTAAATCAGTCCAAGACAGATGAGGAAGGTAACATCGGCAGGAAAACAGAATTTATATTAGTACTTATGCTTCTTGCCCTTGAACTGAGTTTCATTTCTAGTTCTTTGATGTTCTGTTCCTTCCTCTTCTAAAAAAGGGGTAAAATCCATCTTGAATTCTTCCAGACTTTCCGATTCAGTTTAAAATGAACAGGTGTCTAGTTTTGTAGAACAGTACTAGCTCTCAGACACACACATTTCAATGTAAAAGGTTTCAGTGTAAAAGAATTAGATGATTAATGAAAAGCGTAAAACTTTAAAAGTACAAAACTTAATCTATGTTCTTTTGCTACTTCCAAAACACACTTTATGAACGAAATCTTCCAAACTTTCAAAACAAATTTTGTGAATAATGTTATGCTACAGTTTGCCTTAATCTAAATTATTAATTTCAGTAATTTTTATTTGAAAATAAACCCCTCTTAGTAAAAATCGTATGCAAGTATAGACTAATACGGTATATATGTATATAAACGCCTTTCCAGTATGAGCCAAATTTCTATTTTCACAATGAAACCTGTTATTACAAAAAGCTGGGTGCCAAGAAAAGTTTTCAGAGTATTACTGACTGTGCCATAAGTACTATCCACCATCAAAGAAAGAGAATTTGCAGTATTTAAAGAAAATTAGGGTATGACGCTACCTATTGCAGCTCTGTCTACAATGCACTTGCAATAAAACGTATCTGCTGAGTTTTAAATGAAGCAGTTTTGGTTGTTAGGAACCACGAGGGGAACAAGTAAATTGTTGTGGTTTTTGAATACCACAGTAGAAGTTTTTTACAAGGTAGAGCTGAAGGAAGGAAGGTGATTAGGATTTGATTTATGTAACTTTTTCATTCCTGGGGTTATAATGGGAATTATATGACAAATACAAAATGTTGACACTCAGTGTTGTTCATCAGACTTGTATGGCCAAAATTCTCAAAAATTAAGCATTAAGAATAATTTTGGGTGACAAAGATAGAGACTTCATAAGAGCCTTACTTTCAGCAAGTGCTGGCACAGACTATCAGAAGACCAGATCCCTTAAAATACCTCAGCTTCTACCCCCACAGCTAGCAATACCCATAGTCAGTACTCATTTTAATATAAATAAAGGCAAAATAGGAAAGAAAACAAATTGAAGGGGTGGGAAAGGGGGTGTGTGTTACCACGTGATGCTTTAAAGGATAGGATCAGTTAGGAAATGAGTTAAGAAATAGTAGTGGGAAAAAGGAATGTTTATTTAAAATAGCTTGAGTGAGTTAGCAGCAACAGATTTTATTTCAAATAAAGCTTAGCTACTCAGCTATAAAGACTAAGAGAAAAAAATCAATTAAAAACCAGGCTACAACTACCATTTAGCACAGTAGTGAGACTTCAGCAAAATAACCTCACAGCAGTTCAGCATTTGGATGGGCCAGAAGCCTCCACTAAGAAAATATTATTAAAATAAACATTGCGTATTGTTCAGCCTTGGCTAAATGAAAGTGGAAACTGAACAGGTCAGTAATTTAGAACTTTTGGTTTTGTTATGATTTCCAAACATCTGCTCACCAACTTCTTACCAAGTGCTAAACTGTGAACCAAATGGACCTTACCTGATTATCTGAAGATTCCCTGTGTAAGTCATCATCAAGGTCATCTAGTCTGAATGTCTGTGCCAAAGATATAATATTCTTCCTAATAAGCATCTTCGTAAGACCATATGTCTTCTCTGTTGTTTCTGAATGTTCACTGAGTAGGACCTTCTGACTAAAATATGTGTTCATGATAACAGGAACATCTGAATTTTTGAGAAGCAGTTTTTGCCTGGAAAAACATAATTTAAGTGTCATCAAACCCATTACCAGTTAAAACATCAATAACCACTATTTTAAAGCGTGCTGTATTTCTCTCCCCTTCTTCCTGTAGTTACCACAAAAGCACTCAAAGGTGTATCACCCAAATTGCAAATAAATCACCCCATAGATACATTCAGCTTGGCTCAGCACTATTAGCTCAGGCATAGACCTAGGGGAGTGGAATTCTACTGCATCCAGGGACAATTTACACCTGGAAATCAGCTGAGCCATCAATCCCTGTGAACCCCATCCAGAACCCTGTCTGGCTGCACATCAGCACTACTTGGTGTCTCTCCATTGTCAGTGCAGAAGCAAGAGCACGAGGAACCCCTGCATACAGCTACCATGGGAAAAGACATGAATGAAAGATTATTAAGTCCACTCTGTGTTAATTCAAAGCACTGGCTCAGCTGGACGCAGCCAGGCTCTTAGAGAGTGGGACATCCCTCGCTCATGAGTGCTAAGCGCTGACTCAAATTCATTCCCGCTGCAGCCAGCCACGAGCTGTTCCTTCCACTTTCTCCTCCCTTCTTTTAAAAGCAAAGTCTCGTGCTTTTCTTACACTATGCCACATATTCTTTTGCCTGTAGGTTTGCTGGTGTTGTAAATGTGCTCTCCAAGACCTAGTTCTGGTTTCTAGTGACAATGTAAATTCCCGAACAGCTTCACATGCACCAATTTCTCACCTATTAGATTAAGGTAATGGTTGCAGAATCCCTAAACACGCAGTAAGTTAATGCCACAGCACGTCTCAATGTTGGGGTTATTTCATATGCTGGTATCCTACATTTAGAAATATACCTTTTATACTCACAGAATACAAATCTAATGAATTCAGCTAACAAAAACAATCAGTAATCTCATTTTCTTGAGACCATCAAAACAGAAACAAAATTCACTTAGGGACTTTATTGCAGGCTGTGTTTTTCTGAGCTGTGTTGCTCAGGAGTGAAACAAGGCCCCCTGCCTTGGCAGCAAAACCGAGCTGACCGAAGTTCAGAAGTAACTTCAGGACTTCAACGTCCAGATTCCTCAACAGTCATATTATGGAGATGAAGCAAGTTTTCACATCTGTGACATTATTTGTCAACATGCAACAGTGCAAAGTTAAAAAAACAAACCAAACCAAAACACACTCCACTCAAAAGTACTTATTTCTAACCTCAGTCCCTCCAAGATCTTGACCGTGGTCTGTTTTTATGAAGGACTCCTGCATTCTCTACAGAATGGATAGTTAAATGGAAATTAACGCATACATAGTTTCAGAAGAATAGCAAGTTTTTAAATATAATCCTCAGGTTTTTTTATAATTAGGAAAATAATCTCTGGCTTTTCTCTATTAGGAAAATAATTAGAAAGATGATCACTGCCTGCTAGAAAAAAAGGTACGCATTTAAAACTACACTTGCAATGTAAAACTATGACTCACATTCATGAATTCTCACCAAGATATATTGCCTCTATCTGTGAACACTCTGGGAAGTTATGATGCGAAATAGAAAATTTGTGAAACGTTGCAGCATAAAATGAAGGACTAAATTTCACCACGATGCCTTCCTGCCATCTGTGAGCTCTTCAGACCTAAGTGAGCAGCAGTTCATCCCTAAGGGACACTCAGTCCCTTGACTCCAGGTGAATTTGCTAACAAAGGTCCCAGTTAAAAAGAGCGTGACAGTAGCTGACAGGACTGCCAACCCGACAGTGCCTGCCCATTTTCTGCATTACAGGATTAAAACTGAGGAATTAGCTTAGTCAGCAAACCAAGACATCTCTGATCTTACGAGATTTTTAGTCACTACCCCTTTTTTTCTAAAGAACAAAAACATATATTAAGTTTGCTACAGATCTCAGAAGTTTGGGTTGTCTTTATATGCAGATGTGGAATGAAAAATTTAGCACCTACTTTCTTGAGACGTCTGCGTTCAGACCCAAAGTAAACAGGAAATCTCTCTGAACATGAGACTGTTACGTCACTAATGTCAGAAGAATGTTTGCCTGATCTAAATCATCTCATTCTCTAAAAAAATACTGACGTTAGTAGCAAATCATTCGCAGGAACTCTGAGGTTTATGGTTTTATTTTTATTTTCCTGTGCTCAGCTTTTTTTTTTAAGGCAGGTAAGTCTTACTGATACCCAAATTACGTGTATCATGGTTTTGCTATGCCTCTGCATTCCATGCCTTGGACTATGTTTATAACCACCAAGAGCTTTCTTGGCTCAGTTTTCATCATAACTTTACATGGGCAATGCATAAATTAATGGCTACTTGGCATTTCCACAACACAAAAATGGGAGATATATATATA
>VXBJ01004668.1:1934614-1966258 GCA_013400055.1 Nycticryphes semicollaris | reverse complement strand
TCTAGTTATATAATATATAATAAAAATATATTATATTATATATTATTCACAAGTTATAGATACATGAATTCTTCATTATGAAGAATGGAATTATCAATATAATATGAATTAATGAAATGAAAACTCTGTCCTTTCCCAGAAATTCTTCCTAGTATTGCTCAACTCAAACAAGCTCTGCAGGGTGGGAACTCTGATCATCATCACGGCAGAAAACTCGGCATTGCCATTGGAACAATTCCTACTGTTCTCTTTGCAACAAAGGCAACCGCGTTATAAACACACACACACCTCCTAATTCTTTTTGTCTGCTTGAAAGACACAGACTGGGGCAAAGAAAGCCCATCAAGCTGGAATAGTCAGGGAATAAAAATCACTTTCCACGGCAGTCCCTTGCGGTCCTGAGCTGCGTGTGTTGCCCCTCTGCCTGAGACATCGTAACTGAGCACCTCAACCTGCTGTACTTCTTCCAGACGCAGATTCCCTACAGCCAGAGGCAGCCGTACTGTCTTGGGTACAGAGTACAGTCTGCAGCATCCTCTTAACAGATAAAGCGTTAAATGGATATTTCAAGTCTTCTGTGACCTTTCTTAAATTTCTTCTTTGTTATATTAAAAAGCTTATTTTCAAAGGATGAGACATCATCTCATTCAGCAAATCACACAGAGACAATGGAAAGAAAATAAAGTTCACTACAGACTTCAAAAAAACACCCAACCTCTCATACTCTGATTTTCTTCTTGCTCAGCAAAGAATATTCAAATGTTGGATTAGGAGCCGACTTCCTTAATAACTGCCTTTAGAGGAAAGGTTGTTTGTAATGACCTGAAGTAGAGACTGTGAACTTTTTATACTACAGGGCATTTTTTTTCCTGGTATGCAGACAAGCAGCAGTTGCCGTAACTGGTCACATGCTAAAGGAACATGAGGCAATAATGTTATTTTTTTTCTTTTCCAGCAGCAGCTTGCTTCTCTCTCCAAGGACGTAGCTTGCTTTTTCTCTTCCTCCCTCCTATGATGAAATGGCTATCTGGCAGAGCAGAAGCAGGAGATGTCCTTGCCTACTTCTCCATTGATCGTGGTCTCTCACCGTATGAGATAGGAAACACTGCAGAAACAGCACAGCGTGAAGGAGCTGAAGTTTCAACTTGAGGCAGGGTCTTAATCCTGCTGATGAACAGCCGGCAGGTTTGCACCTCGGTCTGCCCCGCGCAGCCCATCCACGGGGCTCAACCAGCAAGAAGTTGTGACTCTGTGGCAGCAGCTACTCACAAACCACACGCTTCCGCTCGGTTCTGCTGACATCTAACAGCGCTGCTGGTTCATGAACTCAACATGACTCTGGATCACTTCAAATTAAAGAACATATTTTTTTGTTTGCTCTCCCTGGGTATTTTATTGGGCTTTATTTCCTTTTCTTTTACAAAGTGTAAAATGCCTAGAGCATTTTTTTGAAAAGCACATTGCATTAACTGAACACTCTTAACATTTCTGTGACCTATAACATGCACTGTAATTATGAAACAGGGTAATTTCAAGTCTCAGAACAATGCTTTCTGCGTAAAGAAGGTTTAACACCCATCAAGAACACCCAGAACAGCAGCAGTACATGCAGGACAAGAGCATGCCAGAGCCTTACGCTGCTGCCCAGAAGCATGAGGAATCAATGAGGAATCATCCCCCATAGGAACACTACACAGGGCCCCATCCCTAACTTCCTAGAAATCACTTTTTTGTCCAATAGAGAGGAAGTCGCTCATGCTGCTTCTCACTTGGGGTTGAGTCCCATTTGCAATGTTTTACCTGTGAAAAGCTGTAACAAGACAATATTCTGTCCGAGCACTCCTTGGGTGGTGTCCAAGGACAATAACTACCTTCCCAATATGTAGTTCAAACTGAAAAGCCATTTGGGACAGATCTACCTTCTGCCCCGACTAGAGGTTGCCCAAATACAGAACTTTCATCCATAAGTGAGTAATCTCACCACTTGTATATAAGCCTCCATCAGCATCATTTACCACCACTTGAATGATCTGTATGAATACTGTTTGCAAGATCACACTTTCATAAAGCAAAACTTCTTCCCCTGCCCCATCCTCAAAGACAGAACACAAAAATCAGCTGGTATCTCTTTCTTTGAAATTGTCTTATTCAAAGCAATAGAACGTGGGATAAGTTCTTAAGGCTGATTGTACTGTTTTCTCCATGAAAAAAATAGTAGTAACCATCTAGACCAATGTCCAGAGTCACAGATGTCACATATACATTTCTAAACTGTGTCAGGTTTCCAAAGAAATGTTGCTTTGAGCCTCACAACACATCTCTGCAGAAATAGTAACAATAAAAAGCTATTCAAGCTATGTCTGAAATGTCTACTTTTAGAGTATGATGCATTTTGTTTGTGAATAGCTAGATACTTGTTTTGTTACCCTACTGGAAAAATATTTTGGCTGAGGACTCCTTCATGTACACAACACACAAAGAAAATAATAAATAGCTTTTAAATTCATATTTTGTTACAATCTAATCTGTTACCATTTGTCACTCAACCTTAAGTAACAAGGAAAGTCTACGGAAATCAGTAAAACAGCACAAGTAAAGCAAAAAAAATCTTCTCTATGGCAGCATATTGTACTTTTCAACAAAATTACCTGTAAACTTAAGAAATCACTCCAGCAAGAAACTACGATACAAAAGGCAACATTTTTATCAGTATATCATTCTACTAATTTCAAAGTAATCATATAAACTAACCACTGGCTTGCCATACCGCTGCCTTTTGAAATGTGACACCCTCTAGCACACACACACACACACACAGTTGCATGGAAATTTTCACATTTAAGAAGAGCTCTGCTATAAAAAGCTTGTGGTTAACGTTATGCACTACTATGTCACACGGCCAGTGCTCTCACCTCTGCAGGGAGGTGCGCTGTGTGCTAACTGCAGAGGATGTACAAGTCTTCTGATGTAGGAAAGCACAGATGGATATCAAAGCAAATCTCATCTACCTCCAGAAAATTACTGTAATACCAGGCTTTACCAAGACTGGAAAGCAGAGAAGTTTCTCAGACCTCTCCTGCTGCTCCCTTTGGCTATGAAGAAAGTACCTGAAGTTTCCAGCGTTCTGGATCACAATTTATTATGACAAAGCTTAACTTTTGGCACCACCAAACATAAAATTCCACTCACTGGCATGAAAACAACCTCTTGAGCTCACTGGGGTAATACTTTTGAGAGAATTTGCTGAAAATCTACTCTAACGGTGATGCTGAGATTTTTTTTAATACCTAACACATCAGACACAAAGCAATTTTTAAAAGATGTAAAGTTCTATTATTAAAACAAACCGCACACCATAAAGCGTTAAATGAGAAAGTTGCGTTAAGAACAAAACAAAAACATTCCCTCCCCCCAAGTATGAGGGTGTTACAAGTAACAAGGGAGATATAAATGTCGTGGTTATCTTTTCATAATCAAGACATTATGAAAGAATTCCAATCTGTGTGTTTACCCCATACATCAACTTGTGTCTGACTAGCCACGAGCTCATTACTCAGACAACTTCTCCTCTTTGCTCCCAGTGCTAAACTGCACGTAGGGATTGAGGTGGCTGAGGGAGGATGGCTGGAGCCACCAGAAAGTCCAGGGATATGTCAGAGGGATTCCAAAAGGTGAAAAAAGAGAAGCAAGCAAACTGCAAAGCAACATCATATTAAAACTTGTGGTGAATGTCAGAGATAACAAAAATGACTGTACTGCTGTGAGATCAGAGGCCCATCTACCTCATACTCTAGCTTACAGCACCAAACAGATGCTTGAGGAAGACTATGAAAATAAAAGCAAGCATCTAATGAAAAGTTCTCCAGAACACTCTCTAATAACGTCCAAAAACTTTCAGTTTAGGGACTTCCTAAGGCATCAGTAATATCTTTGTAGTTAACAGTTCTTGGCAGACTTTTCTTCCAGGAACTTATGTGCCCGCTTTTTGACCATTTCTACATTTGCAGTATCCATGACATCCTGCAGCATCCACAGTGCTCTACAGCCCAATTACGTGCATGTGAGAAACCACTTCCTTTTATTTGTTTTGATTTGTCACCTAGTGGTTACATTACTGACCCCACTTCTTGCTTTTAAGAGGCAGTGAACAACCATCGTTCTTGATGCACTTCCTAATACAGACCTCTATCGCATCCTCTCCCAGCCACTGCTTTTTCAAGGTGAAGAGCCCTAGTCATCTCAGTCATTTCTCATCGGGAAGCTCCTCCACACCTTTCCTTGTCACTCTTCCCTGATATTTTCCCACTTCTACTACGCATTTTTGATTCAGGAGCCTGAAATTCCAACCTAAAAATGTATGATGAGTTTCTACAGCCACATCGTGATGTTTCTGACTCCACTTCTAGTTAAGTCTTACCATTCTATGTATTTTCCTGATCATTAGATAAAAATTAAGTTGGCATATTAATGAAGCTACCAGAAGAAAAACCCCACATTCCTGGATACTAATCCAGAGTCCATCATTCTATACAATTTTATACAGGCACTTTGCATTTATCTACAATTTCCTAGTAAGAGAGGTCAAATCCTTTCTCCAGCTCTAGTTCTAGAGCACTCCATAGGAGGATGAACATATTCCCCTGTCCATAGGATTGTGAGGACCACAGAGTGCCACTGAAGAGGAAAAAAACCTGCACAGTATTCTATTGTACAGGAGGTGTCCAATTCTCGATTTACTTTGTAGGCATCATAACACAACAGAGATTTGGGTTACACCAACAACTCCTCTGCCTGTGATGGAAAGGTAAGGACTGTGGCCACTCTGTCACTGCTACACAGCATCACCACTCCGGAGGTATGGGGAGAAGCTGCTTATCAGGCCAGAAAAGCGCTACTGTATCCACCCAAGAAGCTGAGGGCCATGTGTTAAAGTGAAGAATTCGAACTCAGAATTTCTGATCAAGGTATGGAGAGTCAGGGTACTTGACTGGTTCAAGTTTGGAGGATTATTGAAGAAACTATCAAATAAATTCTATTTAAAAACACATTGTTCAATGCTTCATAGTGATTATTAAGAACACTAGACTTTTCTCCCATAGAATTTTGGCATTTACTATTGGCAAAGACTCTTCCTGAGTCCATGCTTGTACACATGCTCACTAGTGCCTTCACAGCCACAGTAGCAAGAACAAATACCTATCCCTGAGCAAACTCAAGTATTCAGAAAGACAGCTTATTATATGCATATACTTGATTTTACTCAAGTGTTTTATATTAAACCTATTATTAAAACAACCAAACTACACAATTATAAAACAACCAAAAAAAACCCCTCCCATCAGGCGTGTTCTTGTACTCCTCTTTTGTCCTGGTACTCATCTCTGGGTGTTAAAAATTCCTATTTTTCCTTGGCCGGGACATGGAGCAAGACCAAATTCTGGTCTGGTGAGGACACTTCTTATACACACATCGGTACAGGGAGAGTAGCTGAAAGTAGCAGTAGTTCTGGGTTCTGTGTAACACAACAGGGATCACAAAAGGTAGCGAGAGCTTGCTCAGTGCCACAGCAACAGAACACAGCAGCAAAGCAAAAGACTGTCTCTGAGCTGGTCAAACTCTTCAGAAAGAAGGTGGGCAGCAGCCTGGAAGTCTCAATGAACAGCACCAAGGCAAAGGGAAGTGGCTGGACCCCTGGAACAGACCTGCT
Source organism: Nycticryphes semicollaris (assembly GCA_013400055.1). Taxonomy (NCBI): domain Eukaryota; kingdom Metazoa; phylum Chordata; class Aves; order Charadriiformes; family Rostratulidae; genus Nycticryphes; species Nycticryphes semicollaris. The sequence continues at coordinate 1,960,551 of VXBJ01004668.1, read as the reverse complement.
GTGCAGAGTTCCAGAGGTCCTTTGACAGGTTTTAGACCAAGGTTACCTACACTATGGCCCACTTCAGCTTTACTGAGCTGAGAAAAATCAAATTTTTTCACCCTATTTTCTGCCACCATTGATAAATGTATAACAAAGGTAAAGGCGGTGTGGATAAGCCAGGTACCACAGAAATCTGTTTTAGGGAAAATCCTGCCTGCAGTAGTCCACCCATCACAGTCATTAGTGAAAAGATAGCAACACTAGTGGCCAGAGTGAGAACTTTTTTGCTGAAACAACCTGGTGTGAAACTTTCTGTGCAAGGGAAGTCCAGAGGCTCAGCCTGCCACAGAAACACTGCTCTTCGGTGATGAACAAAGCATCTTTCTTCTTTTCAGGGTGGAAAACAGCCCTCAATAGCGCATGTACTTTCAAGGTACCACTCACAAGAGTTGCTTTCAGAGCTTCATTTTGCTTCTTTGTAATAGTAGGCATATTCTCTGTTAAATTGCAGCAGCTGGATTCTGTGGCATTGCTCTCTCAGTCAAAACAAGGAAAAACGCTCTGGAAAAGAACATTTAAATTCAACATTCTCCTTAATGCTGTCCTTTCCCCCCCTCTTTTCTGAATCAAGAGGAATCTTAATAAAACTGCGTTACTTTAAAGACATAATTGTACAGAACAAGCAAAACTTCTCATTCCAATATTGAAATCTTATACTGGTGGTCTCCAGATGATTGCTTAACTTTTGCTTTGTTTTATTTTACTGAACAGTTGCAATGACAGTTTGCCACCAGATCACATCTGGAAGAATTTTCATACTGTATCACACTATTCTAACATGCCTGAATTTCTTTTCCGGATTTCTGTAAGAGCTGGTCAAACCGGTGACTGGGAAGAGCAGACTCAACAATGCAATGAGATGGACGAGCCCTTGGATTGCTTTTTTATGATCCCATTAAGTCTTATGATCCCAATATGACTTCAGCATATTCTATCTTTACTTTTCTGTTTCAAAGAATATTTATTTCTAGAAGGAAACAGTCTTTCTGTTTCTTTAAAATCTTCAACATCTACAACCCAATAAGCCAAGTTTACTTGCCACAATTCTCTTTGCTCCACAGTCATATGAATACAGCTCCTTGAAACTAATTACAAGCCAAGTTGAAAGAAGGTGGGAAATATCAGACAGATCATTACAGGAATAAAATCTCAGAACAACTTCTTCAGAACAAGAACAAGATCTGTATTTTCATAGAGACAATAGCAAAGAAAGCAGAATTGCAACAGGATTGCTTGAAGCACTGTCATAAACGTAGTAAAACTTCTACAGGCCCGATACAAACACAGCGACCAAAACAGGGGGTCATCAAAAAACTTTAAAAACTGGGAAGAGTCCTGGCAGCAGTGAGGTTGTGACACAGTCACGCATGCATAAGGGGCAGTTCTTGGACAACCCACTTCAACTAAAGAGCCCTGCAGAAACAACACACTTCCAAGGGAAAGGAGCGATTTGGAATGTGGGTGTCTGTCATTATTGCGCCCAGCCCTCCCCTGCTGCAAAGAGCAGAAACAAAGCCTTTGAATTTGGGGGAAGCACCTGTGAAAACATACCGATTTTGGAGAAAACCAGTGAGAGGGACAGAAGGGAGAAGGTGTGCCATCATGGAAATCTTGGCCCTGGCCAAGTAAAAAACCCTGAAGTGTAAAGTGAGAATGACATTCCAAGAACAATTAGCCAGTACGCAGAAATGTTTATACAATAAAGGGTGAAACAACTCCCCTACACACACATTTCCCAAGCAAACAACTATATAAGCTAATCAGGAGCTTAAACATATCCCATATTGTTTAACAAAGGATGGCATCCCTATTCTCAGGCCTGGAAGCTGCATATCAAGTTTCAGAAGTAGGGATTTTGCAGCCAAATTTAAAAGCCTGATAAATATGAACCTGAAGGACTGCTGGCTGACTTCTTATAAAGGAATCATCGTGCCTTTTGTTTTTCTTTTCCATACTTTTCACTCTATAAGTACCTTTAGTAAATAACAGCAAATACAGTATGACTGTACAATATGTCAGATTTACACTAGATGCACAGGATCAATCTGGCCTGGTTTTGAGTCGAGTCACATGGTATCACAGCCAAAAACAGGAGAAAAAAAATCTTTGACAAAGCACTCAGGCTCCAGCAAAACTGCCTGCTTTTCCTCCTGACTACTCCCACTATAACTGAAGTACTATTGGTAAGAAACCACCTTCTAACTTCAACAGAAGTATGTTTGTGCCAGCTGGTGTTCATCCCTACATAAGCCAAAATTCTTCATTTTTTTCCCCACTCTGACAGCAAGACCCTCCCTGCTTGCTTATTTATTCATTTTATTTTTTATTTAAAAGAGTGTCCTCTTCTTGTTCAGCCAGGCCAAGTGTGCTGGCTTCTCTTGGTCTCGTTTCCTAAGGAGTGTGCCCTACTCTGCACCCCCCCTGCTAGGCCCTTCCTGCACTGCTCCTCCTGCTGCTGGCTTCACTCGCCTATTACTGTGCAATTTGAGATGGACCTACACAAAACCGATTCTCTTGCTCAACTGCATCACTGAACAGGACATGGAAAAAGCATATATAAATGCAGTAATACTAGTGTATTCTTGCTTTAAGTTGTGCAACTAAATATATTTAGGATATTGTGTTTTAACACATATTTATACACTTGCTTTTAAAGCAAATTTAGTTGTGTTCTGTATTTTCATCTTTATCAGTTGCTTAAAAAAAAAAAAAAAAACAAAAAACCCCCCCTGAAACCAGTGCAAAACTGTCCAGTAGAAATGCTGTTTGAAGAGGAGTCATTGGGCTGATTTCCTGTGTGTTAATGCGCTCAGCTCAAAAAAAGTCCAGGGCACGATTCCCGGACTATGATACAGGAAAAAAAGAGGAGTTCCCTGACTTAGTTAACATCAGAAGGAAGACACAAGGGAGTCATCAAGGGAAAAGAGGACACTCTGTGACTCTAGTCTGTGCATGCACATACACACTGAAGTGCATCCACATGTGTGTGCGCTCCCTTTCCCTGCCTTGCCCCTGCCCCGGCGGGGAGGGTGAGCTGGCGCAACACCCCCTCAAGGGAACAGCTCTTGAAAGATCTGATACGGCGTTTTTACATCCAACTGACTGCATACAACATTCCTTTAAAAAAAAAAAAATTATCTGTTTGCTTGCTTGAAGCGTCACAAAGATAATATTCACGTCTATGACCCTGACTGTCTCTGGTCAAGAGGCAGAGAGATTGTGCAGAGCGCGTTGCTTTCCAGCACCCCTGGGACGCCTGCCAGAGAACAGCACTGCCGTCTCAGAGGAGGGGGCTATATCCACGGGCCTTTGGCTAACGCTGTCAGGAGTCCCTCTGGCTAACTGCTGAGAAGGTGAATGGCACGCATGGGAGACTTGCCTTCCGCAGCATTACACCTGCCATCCTGACGTACACAGCAAAACCACCGGTGTCCTAAAACTGGGGGGAGAATATTATTTTTTCCCTTTAGAGAATCTTACCCTCAGATCACTTGTCTTTCCATTTCTTCTTTATCATTGCCGTCCTCCAAATTCCTACACCACCACCCTCTTTAGATATCTGCCAAAACATTCATATCTGTTTTCTACACTGTGGTTACAGGTACATGTGGGCTGAAAATCTTACAAAGAATATTATTTAAACACAACTTCATTGTTCAGATATTGTTGGGGCAACCAGCTATACAGAGCCAAACAGCATTACAGAATCTCATTTCAAAACCTCGTTCAACTACAGGAGCACTCATTTTAAAGCAAATCTAACTTACTGTCTTCCCATAAAAGCTTGCCTAAGTGCATTATAAAAGAAATGTTGCCAAGTACATGTTAGAAATGCAACCTCTGCCCTTGGAAGTCCTTGAACAAAAGTTTGCTGAAGGTTGGCAGGTTAATCCAGGGAAGAATCCATCTGTGTTTGCCCAGTCCTTCTATTCTCCCATCAACAAGCACTCCCAGAGATAGGGTACCCAGATAGGCAGAATTACTATCTCATCTGATAGGGCCACTCTGCTCATCACACACCCCGTTTTGCCTCTATGCCAATAAAGGCACAGCCTAACAGAAAAGCACATCATGAAAAGCAGTTAAGCATTATATGTATTTTTAGTATGTCTCAAGCTTATCCCCTCATGACAGTGTTCTCCACTGATCATGACCACAACCGACCATGTAATGACAGGAATAAACCTATGTTTGTAGGGCTAAGTATATGAGCATACAAATCCCTAATTTTATAAACTTGTCAGAGAATACATGAAAGGCTTGAGCTGCTGAAGGATTTCACTTGTTCTGGGACTGCCATTTTTATTTAAGTAGAAGTTAAAAAAAAGAAAAAAAAGTTTGAAAAAATTCAGGACCCTAATAGACCCAAGAGTGTCTGCCCAATAGAGAGCAACAAAACCCACTGTAGCTGTCTGTAAATGTAAACCCTCCTAACCCAAACCTTCCCCCTTTCACTTCAGAAGGTAGATGGTCCTTACAGGGTGCCCTGAACATCTGGCTATGGCTGATGAGGAGAACACATGTCTATTTAGAAAGCCTCCTTGAAGTCACCCAGGCAGTTTCTTTTCTGTGCTGTCACAGGTTATTTGAGTTAAGGACACACACTAAGTGCAACTTAGCAGTCATTTCTACAGACTTTTCCGATCTACCTTTTTCAGGTTCTCAAATCACAAAAAAACCCCACAGGCCTAACAGCCATCAAAAGATTTTTTAAAATGAGTTAAAATTACATGCCCATTACAAAATATGTGCTTATGTGTGAATTTGGCTTACTTTAGATAATACAGCTGCACAGAGGTGGCTGTTGGCTTTTGGTAACGTTCTAACTGTAACAGGATCCACATGAAGGGCAAAAGCAGTTGCTGCTTTTTGAGCAGGCACAGAGAGGAAAAAAAAGGCTGTACCAGAAAACACCAGAAAGCAACAGAATACTGAAAATTAGTAATCCATGCAGCAGAACGAATGGCTGCATGAATTTTAAGGACTTCACCTCTGTGGTCACCTGCTGAGCCTTTACAAGCTTCCATCTGACCTAGACTTGGACTGTGTCAAGCATGCTACACTTTCTGAAAGAGCAGTAGTATCTTTTTGCTGCCGTAACAGATTCAGACATACAGAAAACGCTGCAGATGAGAAGATTAAAAAAGAAAAAGTAAAAAAAAATCCTCCTAAACACAGACTTAGTATTGAATATTGCTTTCTTTTTTCTTTGTTCTTGCCTTTTTTTCTTTTTTTCCCCAGAAAGACTCTTGCCAGCTGTTTTGCTGTCTCTCAGTATTCCAACAACGAGCAAACATCACCCCGTGGCGCCGGACCTCAAAGGCAGAGTTATGATTAAGTGCCAGCTGAACAGGCGCAGCCACAAACCCAGACTCTGCGGCTGAGAGCTCATGGTGCCGCTCGGGATCTCCCCCCGAGCACTGAAATCTTCACACCCTTCCCCTCTGAGCCAGGAAAAGGGATGGCACTTCCAGAAAGAAGAGAACACGCAGAGCCACCCTTGGATGACAGAAAGGGTTTTGACATTGAGACCTACGGGCACTGCCTGGTTCCCCCAGTCAAAGGACATCATTCAGCTCTATCCCGATCCGTGCAGAGGGAACCCGTGGATGGGCAATGCGGGTCAGACGGAGGCCTGCAGGACAAGGACCACAGGTATGCACAGCCACACTATCTCATGCACAACACTGAAGAAATTCCAGAGGCCAGCACATTCTTCAAATAGTTTTTTGAAATAATTATTACTGTTTAGATCAGTATAATTTACAGTAAGTAGAGTAAATAAATAAAATAAATAAATTCCCTTTTCTATGCCCCTTAACCCCACCTGTGTTAGTGGGGTTAGTTTTACTTTCAGTGCTCCTTGCTGCCAGATTAAGGTTGCTACAGGGCACACATTATTTGATAAAAGCAATTCTATCCACTGGCATATACATATGTGTTTGGTTTATACCACGGAAATACCTCTACGCTTTTCACACAAACCAGCTCTGAAAGTTACACATGTGAAAAACAGTACCTATGGATGCCCTCCTCCAAAACTGTAAACATAGCAAGAGACTTTTCATGTTTGTTTGAAAACACTTGCCCTAAGTGATAATCTTGATGGAAAAAAAAGGAAGTAATTTTGCTAACTCTCTGCCTTCAGGTGGCTCATTAAAACACTGCCTGGAAAAGAAGAGGATATGAGTCTCTCCTGAGAACTTTATCCTTAGACTAACTCTCTTTGTGGAAGGATCCTGGCAGCAAAAGAGTGTAAACTCAATTTCTTGTTTTAATTTTGATTTTAATTTGTCAGCAAAACCAAAGTTCATAAAGAAGGCAAATTTTGACAAATTGCAACTGCCATGAGCTCTGCTAAGAGCAGGATGCAACATGAATGCAACTCTTCAAGAGAACAAATTATAATCATTGCATCCAAACAAAAAATGCTTACATTAATAAGTTTATTTTACAGTTTGCCAACTCTTAAGGCTGGGTGCTAAGGAGAATTTGCTAACGGGAATCTCACTTTTCACATTCACATGATAAAGTGATCTGCAGCACATCTACTACATGTCAGCAGTACACGATGACAGTTGTCCTACTGGGTTTTTTAGATGACAATTAACCCTTTCTTCCTCTATAGATATAATACAGATTTTTCTGGGTGCATCTGTAAACAGAAAAAGGTAATAATATAAACAAAGCATCAGTCTTTCCAAATACAACCTTAGAAGCCTTGATCACCCAAGTCATTTGAGCCAAGAAAGAAAATGGCTGCTTGATAAAAACAGTAATTTATTGCACACGTAAAATAAACTACAGCATATATACTAGGTATACGGTAAGAATGCTTGCTGCTCACTTCAGCTACAGCATACTCAGAAAATGAAACCTTTAAAACACTATGTCACATGGATGGGTAGAGCAGCTCAGTCTGCAGGGAAATAGGAGTATTACATTAGACACTAAGATATCAGTAAATAGCTGGAGACATTCCAAGCCCAAAACATTTATCAGGCATTTAAGATTGCAATTTGTCTAGCTAACCTTATGAACTGGTTCCCTGGCCTCTCTTTACAGTTGATGAGCAGAAATGAACAATTTCAGAATGAGGTTCATTTGATGTCCTTAAGAGGAGACACACTCCAGAAATGTCAATTTCCTTCTCTGTTTCCTACAGATGGGTCAGGGGCCCGTGCCTGCACAGCCATTACCACAGCTTCCTTGAGTTGTGTGCTGCCTGCTCAGGCAGGGCCAGCACCGCCAAAAGGCAATCTGTAACCTGGCAATCCCCTTGCCAAAGCAGGAGAGATGTGTTCTGCAGAGGTTCTCACAGCATCAGTTCTCAGCACCACAAGCTCCATCATCACATCACAGGAGGCTTCACCAGGTTGTGAAAAACCATAATGAAATCTTATTAGAAACTGCTTCCTGCTTCATGGAAGGAAGGAGTACCTTAAATGTACTGCTTGCCCAAGAGGGACTTTTTCCTGCATCTCTTTCTCACCGTGATGCTGGGAAGAGGGAGGTCTTCTCATCCACCTGCTGTTATGGATACAGACATACAACTAAGAGCAGAGATCTCCATTACTATTTCTTCTTTCTCTTACTTTTCAACCAGGAGAATACTGTAGTAGAATTGCATGAAAATTGAACTAAATCACTCACAGAGAAACCACGCAGGTTTTTTCATGTCCCTGAAAGCCAAATCAGATGTCACGCATCAAGGAAAACACCCACTAAGAAACTAGCATGGTATCATGCTGAAGAATTGCACTCCACATTCTCTCATGGAATCACGGAATTGTCAGATTTGGAAGGGACCTCTAGAGACCATCTAGTCCAACTCTGCTGCTAAAGCAGGATTGCCCAGAGCATGTTACTCAGGACTGCAGCCAGGCAGGTCTTGAATATCTCCAGAGAAGGGGACTCCACAACCTCTGGCGCTCTCTCACCCTCATCAGAAAGAAGTTTTTCCTCATATTTGAATGGAACTTCCTACGTTCCAGCTCGTGCCTGTTGCTCCTTGTCCTGTCACTGGGAACCACTGAAAAGAGTCCAACTCCATCCTCCTTCAACCAACCGTTTAGATACTTGTAAGCATTAAGAAGGTCTCCCCCTTTAGCCTTCTCTTCTCCAGGCTAAAGAGTCCCAGCTCTCTCAGCCTTTCCTCATAAGGGNCTGGATGGCAGCACAGCCCTCTGGAGTGTCAGCCAGGCCTCCTAGTTTGGTATCATCAGTGAACTTGCTGAGGATACACTCTGTCCCCTTGTCCAGGTCATTGATGAATATGTTGATCAAGACTGGACTAAGCATTGACCCTTGGGGAACACCGCTGGTTACAGACATTCAGCTTCACCCCGCTCCATTAATTACAAACCTCTGAGGTCTGTCACACAGCCAGTTCTCGATCCACCTCACTGCCCCCGCATCTATCCCACATTTCCTCAGTTTCCTAATGAGGATGTTATGGGAGACAGCGTCAAAAGCCTTGCTGAAGTCAAGGTAGATGACATCTTCTACTCTTCCTTCATCAGCCATCATCAGATTGGTCAAACATGATTTACCTTTGGTAAATCCATGTTGAGCACTTCTAACGATCTTCAGAATGTGGGAGCTAAACTGACAAATGGTTGCACAAATGGGAATTGCATCAGTGATTAGCACAGCCCCGCGCAGAAAAAGCCCAAGTGACTGAAGAAGTGAACAGCACAGCAGATATGGCACAGTTATAGTCATGGCCATACAGCCAAGAACTGTAACACATCCATGAGCATATGGTGTGTTGTAACCAGTTCATTGTCTTCTGGACCCCGCTGCAATGGCTGAACAAGATACCTACCCCTCTCAGCTGCCCAGGACTTTACCACCCCTATCACAGGAGCTCTAATCCTTTCAGCGCAAGGGCAGCCAGGTTAGTGTAAACTGCCTTAAATCATCAGTTTCCACGCAAAGGACTTTCACACGTTCTTCTCCACTATCAGTTGGCATGGGGCAATGTTCTCCAGCGAGTCGCCAGGCGTGAGTGGGTGTCTGCCACCTGCAGAGCAGCCAGCACAGTGAGTGACTGTCCACACCACAGGCAGACTCGCTGACACCCGTCGCCTCACTTCCTTTTCGTCTTTTGCCCCGCTGCTACTCTAAGATATGCCTCATCCTGCTGAGCCAATTTAACGCAGCAGAACAACAAAAACTCACAGCCTTCCCTCCTCCCCATCCCCTTTTTTTAATTCTCTGATTAGTTTTCTAGTGGTTTGGTGATATGAACCACAAGCACTCAAACCTTGCAAGAGGATATAATGCCACATATCTGCAATGGCTAAATTTTACCATATATCAGTACTTTACTTAAGTCATAGAGATGTAAATTATGCTGGAAAGGGGTAAAAAAGGTTCTTCTGCATTTGTTCAGGATGAACAATTTCCTTGTCAGCTGTTTTCAGCAGCAATCCACATTAGAGTGACAACTGTACATGCAGCTCACAGCATGCTTTCTGAGCGCTTCAAGCATACATGACTTCGTACTTATGGGCTACAGTTTATCATCTTCCTTTTTTTCTGCTCAAATGCAATTATTTCTTTGAGAAGACAGAACAGAGTGAATGGGGATAAATCAGAGAAATAAACAGGAGCCAAAATCCCTCACTGTCTACAACAAAAAAACGTCACTAGCAACCACAAAGGATATTAAAATCAACAGATAAAGTTCAGATAAAGCCCAAGATAAGGTAGTGCGTACATTAATATCTTAAAGATGCTATTACAAAGTTAATCAGTTACGCTGGCAAGATTTGGGTTTGAGTTATTTGGTGCCTAAGAAAAGAATAAAAATAATTTATTTTTACTTCATAAACAAAATGTAAATCAGCCTCAAAATTACTGCTTTACAGAACAAAATGAATATAATGCAATAAAATCCAAGTCTTTGAGGCACAGCTATCCTTAGGGATTTTTATACTAGTATGGCTATACACCATACAGATAAAGGTGCTTTGTCCCAGGTTCCACAACTGTGCTGCTGTTTTTTAAACCCACGGGTAGTCAAACAGAGAGGTTGCATCAGAGTTTAGCTGCTCCAACACAAAAAAGAAACCTCAATTTTCAGCACAGATAAGCCCCATGCCGGCTGACGGCTAAGAGAAAAGTGCTTGGTTTATTACATTTTTGCCCTCATTTAGTCACCTAGAACAGGATCTTTTCTTGTCTGCTTTTGGGAATGCTACTGAATACCATGAACTACAGATTTCTTTACTTTTTCATCTGACAAAAATCATAAGTTCATGATTTGCATTATGACTGTTTCTGCAATTTCATTTTTGATCCTACTATATTTGTATGACTGAAATGTAAAGTCACGAGGAAAATAGCAGCTGCCTGTTCCACCTGGGGTTGGCTCCAGATTCTCACTGACTGTTCAATTCAAGGGCGGCTGATTCTTGAACTGAGGAGGAATTATTGAGGTTCATGCCATTACAACACAACAAAGAAGAAAAGCAATTGGCAATATTTGTTCAGACAATCTTATTTTTGAAATGGCTGCTTTCAGAGAAATAAATGTCGAGAAAGATAGGCAGGTACAAACGAAAACTCGGTACCTTTCCCATGGCCTGCCTGCACTCTTGACAGCGTTCGCTCTTGAGCCCACTCAACTTAGTGAGGAGATAAGTCACAAAGATGGGGTTAAGTCTAAGTCTTCAGACAGATACATCAAAGGGAAAGTTATCATGAGTACAACCTAAGGCATATTTAAGGGCCCAGAGAATTTGAACTCCACCTTTATCAAATATTAACTCCGCTACATATTATTCACACAGCAAGAGTCTTACTCACCCAGACACTCTGCCAACTCTTTCCTGCCTGTTGAGATCAACCACAAAACTCTAAAATGCCTATTTTCAATAGAAGTCTACTGAAACACACACTAGAGCTACTAGGTGCCAAATGTTAAGCATAAAGTTTCACATTTCACTAATTATACATTTATATGGCTCCATGAGCCTGTCAGAATTGGTGTGGCTTGGTGATATCAATCCCTCCCTTCGCAGCCTTCAAGAGAAACACCTTATCATTATTCATTGCTTTGTTGATTATGTGTAGATGTACGTGGGTGTATTGGCCTCTATGTGGCAAAGAAAGTGCATAAGGAAATTGAGGTAAAGCTAAACTGAAATAGACTTTCACATTTAGGTCTGAAAACATTTGTTAGTTCCAAGGCTTTCACTTATATTGCTGTAATAAAAAAATGCCCAGTGCAGCTCAGGAACTGCATTTCCAAAGTGCAATAATCTTTACTGCAGCCATTCAGTTTGCAACAATGTTTTAAGAAGGTAATGGACAATTTAACTGCAAAATCTTGTATCTCATGCTAGTAAAAAATATAAATTTTTTTTTGCTCATCAGTGTTACTGCACCACTGCAGCTGATACGCCACAGAAAATCTGAGAACAAGAGTTTGCTTCAAAACCCACCTGGACAACTAAGTTCCGGTGCAACCTGCTCTAGGAGGACCTGCTTTGGCAGGGGGGTTGGACTAGATGAACTCCAGTGGTCTCTTGCAACCCCTTATCGTTCTGTGGTTCTGGGATTTTAAAAGGGCAACCATGCTTGGTGTGAATTCAAAACAAAGGAGAACATCATTGACTTCTCTGAACCTCTGCTAAACAGGGAGATTTGCTGAAACAATTGAACATTTTTCTAAGCACGTAGCTTCAGTCCTCAGAAGAATGAGCTACTGACATGATGACTGGAAACCCATCATGGGTACCTCTGTGTCTAAGAATACACGGTGTCTCCTCTATTGAAAAAAGCACTTTATAATATTAAAACTGCTACTGCATCAACATCTAAAGATGCAGGTGGAAATACAGCTGAAAATAATACCTAGTTCTTTAATAGCACCTTTTCTTTGAAGACTTTAGAGTATTGCACAAAACTTAAAAAGTCCACGCAGCAGTTTTAATTAAACAGATGTCTTATAACTCCTGGTATATGTCTAAAGCAACACAAGAAAGGAAGCTCTGGCTTCACATTCCCCTCTCCCTGTGGTCCACCTCCCACCGCTCATTTAGGCAGATGCATCTGCAGGTTGTGCTGCAAACCAGATCAAGAACTCACCCAACTTGAAAAACAAAGTAAACCAAAACCCCTGCCTTCAAAAAAAGAAAGAAGTCCCCTTGGTCAGATCCAGGTCTGACGTAGCAGAGCCCCGTCACTGTTATTGCTGGCAGAAGTGAGCTGTGCCAAAGGGCTGGAGCAGGAACAAGTGGGAAGAGCTGGAGAAGGCCAGGCCAGTTGAGGCAAGGATGTACCTGGCTCCCAGTGAAATCCTCTAAGTATCATCCTCTGCCTCATACTCCTTACTGCCTTAAAACCCCCACAGAAATGAATACATTCAAAAGGCAATTTCCAAAGGAAACATGCTCTTCAACACTTATGCTAACTGCAACTTGTTCCTTCACAGTTGTGGTAGACAGCCAGGAACTGCTGGTGCCTGCTGCTTCCATCATTGTTCTTCCAATGTAACTTAGTTCCTGTCAAATCTGAAGCAACACATGGTCCCAATCCCAAACTAGCAAAAGTCAAAGAGGTAAGGTAAGCACAGATACTAAAACTGCAATTGAAATACTTTTCTCAAACTGGTCTGAGTCATCTCATGTCGGTGTAGGTAATTCACAATATATTTAGAATTAATTTCAATCTTCTTACAGCAAGGATTTATACTTTCTTTCCTTTAAAACAGATCTTGTCATAAGGAAACTCATTATCACACCCAAGGCAGTGCCCCCAACCTTTCAGCAACTCCTTTCAAGCGTAGTGGCCAACAGAGAAGCTGTAGATATTTATTTTATGGTAAAACATGAGTGATAATGTCAAGAGCTTGATGACCTCTCAGGAGATCATGTTCAGAGTCTTAAGACAAAAAACAACAAACCTTTGCCACAGAATTGGCGTCATTTCTGATACCAATGTTTTGACACCAGCCTGGTCTGAGAGGTGAGAAAATCCCGCTGTTTGCTCTCATCATCACTGACAGCTTCTTGCAGGTAGCCAGCTCAGAACTAGCCAGTTACAGACCTCTGAGCTATAATAAACAGTCCCAATCATAACATGGAACATAGACAACAAAGCGAGAGAAAGAAAGAAGGAAAATAACACGTGCCAAACCACAAAGAAGTAGGTGAAATGTTCTACTGCTAATGCATTACAGAAGTGTTAGGGGATGGTGCTGTTCAGAGAAATGCTTCTTGACTCCTCTTCCACATGAGAGGTGGGAAAAAATGCCTACAAGAAATCTAGAAATTTTGATGCAGTTTCAAGCAGTAAAATATTATCAAGTTGAAACCAATGGGATAAACAGGGCAGAAATGGTTCTGCTTGTCATTTGAGATGCTCCTTTAAATCACCTACAGAATAGACTGCACACAGATGCACACAGTATGTTACCTCAAGGTCTAACAGAATCCCATTTATTCTTTTGTATCAAAGAACTTTTTTACTTTAATTTGTGGAACCAAAAAACCCCAAATGCAAGGAGCCCAACTGAGCCAGCAGACAGGAAGTTACCTTTTTTTTTTTTTTTTTTTTTTTTTTTTTTTTTTTTGCTAGGCTTTTAGGACAGTTCTCTACCGAGAATTACCCATAGAGAGAGAAGCAAAATGGGTGCTCTTCTTACTATGTCCTTTATCACTGCTAATGTAAAGAGAGATGAATTACCAATTAATGGTAAATCTTAAATTGTCCAAGCAGAGACAAAACCTCCTTTCATTATGGGAAGTCAGGTATGGTTAGAAATTAGTGTGGACTGACAAGGTGCATTATCTGGATGGTGAGATCTGGAAGGAGATCAAAGTAGCTGAAGTTCTTCATATCAACTAAAACCTGAGCTTTGTGGGGGATACTCATCTTTGGCATACACACCTTTGAGTCACCAAATTGCCTTCATTTGGTTTTCAAAAAACCTGTCAGGGTTTATCTGCTGAAGAATCCCCTTTTTTATTTAACACAAGGAATTAAGAAGTAATTACATTACGTTTACATATTTATAAATGATGGGTTGTCTTTTGTTAAGGGTACTGGATCCCTTAATCCTTCCTTAATCTAATCAAAGAAGCTGGCAATAAATAAAGCACAAAGGGATGTGGCAGCCCAAGGGAGAAGCTGCAAGGAAAATGAAGCAAGCTTCAGACTGCTCCTCAAACCAACCATGGAGGGCAGGCAAAAGGCAATCAATGAGTCAGCTCCAGTGGAACCAGGGAACTAAAGACAAACACTGCTGGTTTATATTCAAAGTTGCAATAGTATAACTTACAGTGCTGTCATTAAGTGATTCTACTAAGATAATTACCCCACATCCAGGTATGGTCGTTTATCCTTCTAAGCTTTCACTCAAAGGTTTAACGCAATAATTTATGATAACACAGATGCCTCAAGCTCCAGTATCAGTCAGTGAGATCCCTACAAAAGACCTTATTTTTTTAAAGGATGGAGAGCACAGAGTTGCCATTGGAATCTACCTCTTGGAGCATTTGGTGTCCTTTTGGAGCCAAGGGTTCAATAAAAAAATTAAATCCCTCTCTCACCAGTCTGAGGAAAAAAAGACAGAACCATGGAATCGTTCAGGGAGCTTGATATTGGAAATGTTTCAGTTTAGGCTACTGACAGTTCATTACACAAACCTTTCCATCAGCTTCCTGGCAGAAGGATTTACTAAATGTAAAGATGCTTTAAACCTTAGCGAAAGTACACAAGGACAGATTTTTCTCAAGCTGCCTTTTAGGTGAAGGAATGAACCACGGCATTGCACACCTCACAAGTGAAATTGTTTTCAAGGGAGAGTAGGAAAATGCTATGACACAAGAGGGATTTCTGTTCTGGAAACTAAGAGCCTGACTTCCCAAAACCTTCAGCCAGAAGCATCAGGACTGGGTAAACGCCCACTTCTCTCTGAGCAAGCACCCTCAACTCTGCTGAGGTTGGCACATATTAGTCCTGTATTAAGGCTTGCTAAAGCTCATAAGGATTTGTTTCTTTTTTTTTTCCCCTCAGCAGAAAGCTTATTTGTCCAGGCAAAAACCACCTACAGCCAAAGGGAGCTTTGACAACTGTCATTTCTAAGCTTTTCTACTTAAAACCAAGCTGAGCACATACTATACATTTTATTTTTTCACAGCTCCTGAGAGAGCAGACCCAGATAAAATGCAACACTTTCTAAATCAGAAAGGTTTATCTTTACTTGGAACTGGGTCCATTACAATGGTTTAAAGCTATTTCTTCATTTCGCTGTCATCCAGCCGCCAGCTTTGAACTTCTTCGTTCAAAACAAAGATGTTAAAGAAGAGAGTTCTTTTCACTGTAACTGAAAAATCCAACAAGAGCAAAAATGGCTAGGCATGTGCTTGATTGGTAGCAGGCAACAGGAGCTTTGTAATCATGTAACACATAAGTATTCGCTTTTAAAAATTTAAATGAAAAATTAATATAAACACGATCTCAGTGTTTATATAATCCTTGATCACGCAAGATTCCTGGAAATGTGATGACGTTTTGCTTTAATGGTAACCATAAACCAAACAAAAATTCCAAGTTTCTGTGATCAGCCTACGCAGACTCTTTTTTAAACTATATTTTACTATTTCATGATTAAGTCTTGATCTTTATGATACAGCTTTTATTTCTACTCACTCTGATACAGTTTCCCAAACACAAGATAAAAATTCAGCTTCCCAACAATGAGAAACAAAATCCGCCTGTTGGAATACAACCTCCTAAATCGCTTATCTAAAAGTCTGTGACCACAAAGACAAACAAGCAGTGATTGAATGCTTTTCTTCTTCACTCAGTTGTTACGAAGAGGAGAAATTTATAATTTCTTCACTGAAATTTTAACACTTTGGCAGAAGACAAGCTTTTTGGTGTGTGCAAAATGAACACATTGCTTCTAAATTAAGAAAGAGTGGTGAAAATTATTTACAGTCTCCATTTTACCTAGACTCTAGTAACTAGAGTGCTGAGTCATAAATTAAACTGGTACTCTGACCTTTAAGGAACAACTGAGATCATAATAAACACGTCTCATATTTTCAGTTGTGTCCAGGCAGAGACAAGTCCCACAGCTCTTTGAAAAGTATCAGGAGATGCAGTTTCTTAAAGCACACATAAAATCGATCGGCGTTCAAAGTAACTACAAACACTGAGGAAGAGAACAGACTTCAATTACTTTCAGTTTTCACTCTTCCCTCCCCCCTGTTATGTTCTCTTCAAATTAGAAAAGAACCGATACTATAAATTAATCATGCATATGAAGAGCCACCAAAAACATGCAAAACAACCTAAGAGTAGAGGAGATCAGACAGTACAATAGCTATATGCAGCAATGCAACACCTGGAATTTAATTTTTGTCTGGGGAAACTAGGGAGATTTCTTACCCAGAAACAATCGTTTTAGTGATGTATGTCCCCTGAAGGTATCCCTGAACGTAAAAAAATATGAGGACAGAAAAGTTAGAAACTACCTTGGCTTTGCAAAAATTGCACGTGGAAACCTTTTCCCACTATGTGTCACACTGCTGGTTTTCTCCTCTCAGCTCCATCTTCCCTCAGCCCAAACAAAACTAACTTCTTTCTCCAGAAGTTCCTCAAATTCACTATAGACCTTGTAAGAACAGAGTGCGTGAACAAGGGCTAGATCTATACTGAGGTTCACTGTACTTCTATAGGGGCCTCCGCTCTTATCTGTCACTGTGAACCTGTGCTTCTTTGCCTTTACCAGTCCAGTACCAATGTTGTATTTCACTACACAGACACAGTTTTATCAGTATAAACATGCTTATTATTCTAATGCAATTTATTCTTAAACAGGGTATACTACAAGCTACAGTCTTTGTAAGTACGTCAGCTAAGCTACTAAACAACGTATTTTATAATAAGGCCTTCCTTTTTGGCTTGGTTGATGTAAGAAGTGTTAACACCTGTGAGTCACCCAGGTGTAACAGGTTATAGTCAACTTTCAGTTGTAAGGATGTAAGTAGATTCAGAAAAGATACAGATGTTTTCTTGATACCCTTTCTGCATCCAGAAAAAAAAACCTAGTGCGTAGACAAAGGCACAAGGCTACAACAAGGCACAAGAGCAGGGAGGACCCAGACCTGCTCCCCTCTGTGAGCTGGTTCAGTTTGCCAGCCCAGGCAAACACTGGTGCAGAGCTGGAGCTGGTGAACGGAAACTGCTGCCCGAAAGGTGCGATGTGTGCGATGTGAGACAGCACGGGTGACATGGCAGGGGCACGCGCTTCACCTCAGGGTAGAAGCCAGGGCTCTTCGCTCAGGAATGGAGTTAAACAGCACTGAAGAAGAATCCAGTTTCAAAGGCAAAAAAAGTGTCCAAGCCGATGTCACAGCTCAAGATGAACATCAGTGTAGCTCATCTTAGGTACTTCATCAGCTTAGACCATAAGACTCCTAGGAAGACAGATCTTTCAGACAGGAATGATAACAAGCATATCAAATTCTTCAAGCGTTAATAGTAATAACAAGAAGAGGAACAAAACAATAAACATCAGATATTGTCACAGCTCTCTGTTTTACTAAACGCAAACCATGGTATTTATGCTATGCAATTAAGTTATAAAGCACTTTCACTCTTGCTTGTGAATAAGAAATTTCAGACTGGGATCTGTGCGGTTCCAAATGCCTCTCAGTAGCTCTGACAAATTCACCAAAAAGGCTCACTATTGTATCACGTGTTGAACCATGTGCTGGCCCTGGCACGGGATGTAAATGAACTCACTCACCTCCGTGGGTTTTCCCCTTTCTTTTCCCCGATCTTTAATAAGGATATCAAGCTCACAGGGAGTAGCAGGCAGGATTTGCTCTGTACTTTCACAGTGGGAAAGAAGCCAGAATAGAGACACAATGACTGGATTCAGCTTTTTCAGGCAAACACAGCAGAACAGCATACATCCTCCTCCGGGAAGAACGCTTTCCACCGCTGCTTTGACAGGAAACTTAGCTCAAAACCAAGAGTGGGCTATCCCCTCATTCACTTTTCACACCTGACTGTCAAAGTTATTCTCCCACAAGAAAGACTTTCCTGTTAGACAAGCTTCANCCCCCCCGGTTTGTTATGATGACTTCATGTGGTAATATTCTGAATATTACATTTGGTCTTAAATACTTGGCCTTTACATCGAAGAACACGGTTAATGACACACACAGAAAATAATAAAGAAAATGAACACAATACCAGCCAGTAAAACATACATTTATACATGAAAATATCTCAGAGTTCACAGTGTATTCATTTTCTGCTTTAAAATGTATCCCATTTGATACAGACTGTACATGCTAAATTCCATTTTTCTTTATGTTCCACCTACCCTTTCTTTAATTAGCTGCTTACAACACAGACAAATTGGTCTGAGCTGAAGTTCTCCTCTTTCCTCTCAAATCCAAAGCTAATTTCTCCATCTAGCTGGCAGTAAATATATTTAGTTGTGTTCTATATTGTGATATTCCATATGAATAAATACATCCTACGGACGAGTCTGCATATGCCTCTAGAGCGAAGCAGCACAAGATTCAGACCTCATAAAGAAGTAAAGAAGTAGCCAGAAGCATCTTTAAGTCTTTGTCAATGTGTTGCTGCCCTTGGGAACTTCAGCAGCCTCTGATATAGCTCATCCAAACTCCCTAAGAAAAGGAGATTTTTTCCACCCCTTGGTGCCCTTCCCTCAAACCCAGTAGGCCAGTGTTTCACTAACATTAATTTTATTTACTAATATTCCAGTGAAACTGAGAAGCACCATTACTTTCATTTTTTATGTGCCAAATCAAGGCTCACAAGAGATAAGTTGCAGGAGGCTTTATGGGAAGCCTGTGGCATGAGCCAAATAAAATCAGAATGTAAAGAGTATTTTGAATAAAAAGTCTTGCTTTCCTCAGTCTTAAGTGGGCTCCTTCCATATATTACAAGACATTCAAGTGTGTGTCAGGTCAAGATCCAGCAGAGCAGGGGATGAGATTTTGACCATGTGACTGGCGTATGTCCAGCTGCATGACACAGACTACCATGACACGGTGGCAGCACACAAGGTCATGGCATTTGATCCTCCTCTGTCCCTGGACAAACTGTGAACCCAGGAGGGCTCTGGCAGAGTTGAAGTTACACGTGCTGTCTTAAATTTAGGTTTGCCTGAAGAGAAAACTGTGACCCCATGCTGTCACAGTTAGGTACCTGGGCTAACTGGCATCTCCTTTTTCGATCCCGAAATCAAGTTTACAATATCTTAAAAATTTTCACGTATATTTGCTAGACCACAGAATCGTCCATTTGCAATGTTACATTGTCAAGGAATTTGAGGTTAGAATCCAAAATCTTTGTTCCAGGTCACTAACTCTTTCCCACCAGTTCAGAGCAGTTACAGAAAAGGTATATTGATATAGACAGCAATTATTTCCATGCAGGTTTAACCAAAACAAGTATGTTTAAGACAAAAGGGACATTCTTCCTCACAAAAACTAGTAGTCCTTAGTTAGAAAGAAATAAACTTGCATTTTATTACTTTTCCTCAAAACAGGGAGAGGGAAAGAGGAGATGGAGGACAGGGAGAAGACTAATCAAGGTAAAATTTCTTGATGTTTATGTTTTGAAACAAAGGGAAATAAAAAATGACTAAGGAAGTAACTTGCTACACAGCAGAATTACTGGAGCCACATCCCAGCTGTAAGAGAGATGGATAAAACCAGAGATTATTTCAAATGAGGTTACTAGAGTTTCACTGTTAGGGAAATAGAGGAAGCTGAGAAGGAAGGAAAACTAAAAACATTGTTTGTTTTGAAGATACTATATTTTGACCAGTCTGAGGGAATGCTGTCAAAAGAGGAAAGAGACGTATCCCGATAATAATTGACTCCATGAATACCCCTTTACAGGGGAGCAGATTTTGATCATTTGTTTTTATACGAGGCAAAAACTGATTTGCTGCTCACACTGCCCTAGTTTGAAGTTGCTTCTATAAAAACAAATATGACACAATGAAAAACTGCTAAAAGATTCACTGAGCTACGGAATGTGCTTCCTGCTCACCCTGGCTCACTTTTCACTTCGAAACGTAAAAGGAATGTCACGCATTTCTAAACTATGTCTGGGAGTGAAGCCTCAAGTATCATGAATAAAAACACCCGAGTTCTTCACTACCCCAATAAAAATGCTACGTGACTTGTATTTTGAGCGCAAGCTCAGATGTTTCTAAATACAGCCGGTATCCATCACATGAAGGAAGAGCATTAATTACTGTACTTGACATCTTTCTTGGGAACTGCACCCCTCCTCACTGAGCAGAACAAAGTCTCTGGCACACTAGAAGTTGTCAAGACTTTCTGTATCTCTGTCCTCAATGCAATGTGTACTCTCCATGGAAAGAGGAAAACAGGAAAAGGAAAAATTCGCAAAGGAACCACCCGTTCTGTAGGGTACACCAACTGTTTTCTCAGACCAGTTTTTATTACCTAAGCTTACTGTAACTCTGTCTCCAGGCACTTACATATTCAGGCACTTATTGACAGCTTGGTTTTTCACCTGTACAAAATAAATGGTTGTAAAAACCTGCTACTTGCAAGTTGGCCATTTGTAGCTTCTACTCAGAAGAGCAAGCTGTAACAGTATGCTAAAGGATGCCTAAACCTGACTGGGTCTGACTGACCTGTTGCTCTCACCTGCTTATACTTCTCTTTACATAGAAATCTCCTCTTTACATAGAAATCAACAGCTCTGACTTGGCCCTGTAATGGAACAAGGTAAAAGTCCACACGAACCTGCTTACTTTGCTGGAAGGAAAGCTCCACACCTGAGCTGGACGCTGGGGAGATCAAAAGTCTCCAATTGCTGCGGTGTGTGCACTTCTTTCTATCTAGGTGACACCTCTATCCTATCACTTCACAGAAACTGAGCCTGAAAGAACCAGAAATTCTCTATTTACATGAACAAGGTAAGGGACCACCATCTTACATTCTTTAGCTAACATATGCAAGTTTCTACTAGGTGTCCACATCACAGTAAGTTCTAAACTTCAAGGTAACAATGTTAGTATTTCAGCACAGTTTTAGAGACTCCAAAAGAGAAAGGATGCAACAAGACAAGGCCTAGAACTTTGTCAACTGCAGCAATGGCCACTGAGTCACCATCACCAGACTGAGCAACACCCAGGTATCTAAAAGCTGAACATCCACTTTTTTCCCTTCCTTCTTCTTAGTGTTAAAAAAGCGGCTTATTGTCTGGGTTTTATCTGTTTACAACTGTGCATCTGTGTATATGTATGACAATAGGAATTCTCAGAGCAAGCCAAACTGAGAAAGATGGATCGGTCTGATGTCTGGTCATCCGTGGGTGTGTCCCCACCAGTCCTGCAGTTCAGATGAGTGATGTGCTCTTGAAGCAAATCTCTCAATCTTCCTTGTGTATTGGTTCAGATGGTAGAACAGCCTTCTGAGCTCACAAAATGGATTCTTTTTGGATGAAACTAAACCTGAAGATGTACTCCAACTGCTAAAAGGCATTCGGTCGACTATGACTAGGCTATAGCCCGTCTTGAGTAAAACTGCGCAATACGTATACAAGGACCAAATCTTTCACACCAACTCATGGAACCACGGAATTATCAGAGTTGGCAGGAACCTCTAGAGACCATCTAATCCAATTCTCCTGCTAAGGCAGGATTGCCCAGAGCACGTTACTCAGGACTGCAGCCAGGTGTGGCTTGAAGGTCTCCAGAGAAGGAACTCCACAACCTCCCTGGGCAGCCTGTTCCAGTGCTCTCTCACCCTCATCAGAAAGTTTTTCCTCATATTTGAATGGAACTTCCTACGTTCCAGCTCGTGCCTGTTGCCCCTTGTCCTGTCACTGGGAACCACTGAAAAGAGTCCAACTCCATCCTCCTTCAACCAACCGTTAGCATTAAGAATGTTTCTCCCTTTAGCCTTCTCTTCTCCAGGCTAAAGAGTCCCAGCTCTCTCAGCCTTTCCTCATAAGGGAGATGCTCCAATCCCTTAATCATCTTTGTTGCCCTATGCTGGGCTCTCTCCAGTAGTTCACTGTCTCTCTTGAACTGGGGAGCCCAGAACTGGATGCAGTATTCCAGTTGTGGCCTCACCAGTGCAGAGTAGAGGGGGAGAATGACCTCCCTCAACCTACTGGCCACATTCTTCTCTATGCAGCCCAGGATTCCATAGCCCTCTTGGGCACATTGCTGACTCACGGACAGTTTACTATCTACTAGGATCCCCAGATCCTTCTCCTCAGACGTGCTTTTCAGCAGGTCCATTCCTAACCTATACCAGTGCCTAACATACTCCACAGAGCTGCTCCTACCACACCACATTACTCACTAGTACAGACATGTCCGTGTGAAAACCATGTTCCTGTTCCTTGGCAAGTTTGTCTTTTATACACAAGATCCTACCTGCATTCTTTGATAGCTTCATTATTTCAGAAAGATGTATCACTGTGAAAGGCCAGGAACACAGAAAGACAGACAAATTTTCCCAGCTATACAGCAGCATGGGCATTTTGAAACAGACTCTGGAATCAATGGCATTGGTAAGAAATCATCAGACTATGATGTTCATAGTAGCCAGCAGTGCTAGACACACAGATTACAGATTTTGGTAGGCACTGAAACTCCATAATCCACAAAATTCTTGATGCAAATATGTGTTAATAATGAAGCCCTTACCAGCCCATAGCAAACAATCTTGGTGTCTTTTTGACAGCTGCAGATGTATTTATTTTTTGACATATTGATTAGTGGGGCCACAACAGACATATAGGAATCCCGAAGTAGACTGACATTTCATTTGACTCACTGCTACTTTGGAAAAGGAAAACCTTGGTTTAATTTAAATGACAGTTTGTGACCCAATTTCTAATTTTACTACTCCATGGAATCATGATGGTAAATCAAAAGAAAATGAAGGAAGAAGATTAAAACTCAAAGAGAAGACTTAAAACCAGGAAAACTGAAAAGACGACTGAAGAGGCTTACTCGGAGTTGAGATGAATCTGAGAGATCTGGAGACTCCTGAAATAATGGTAAGATATTTTCCCTTAACTACCTGTTCCATCTTTCTGTCCTCAGTCTCTCTGTATTGTTTATTGGTTCAAGCAAAACGTGACTGATTTCTATTTTAACTGCTTCACACTGCTTCTAAGTATCAGTCTATATTCTTGAAATTTATCATTCATATATCCAGACACACACATATACGTCTCTACTGTGCATATTCTTTAAAATTTCTAACAAAGGGTTTTTCTAATCTTCATTAAAACAGTCAGATTGGCTAAGTTGCACTACTTAGGGTACTGTAATTCTGACTATTAGCTTGTAAAATGTCTTATTTTTTAGCACCATAATCTCTTCTTTACACAGAAATCAATGTATAATCCACCCTACCCAGCAAACAGTAAAGACATATGCAGTGCAGTTCTTGAACCGAGGTGTTCTGAACACTATCTGAGACTACTATGGACAAACAGAATGGTAACGCTATCGTGTAACCAATGATAATACTGAAGTAGCTGACTACTCCAGGCTTTTACCATTAATCTGGCTTTCTTGCTCTTTTTGGGCACCCACTGTAATCACAAAGAAAAAGGTTGTCATGATGACCCTAAGTGAAGGCACAAGAAATAGGAAACTCCTCAAAATCAACAGTAAAAATTATTTAAGACAATGACAAAATAACAAAGTTGCATGGCAACTGAGCATAGATGTGAAATGCTGAGGTTTCACACGGCTACCAAAACTGTAGTGCAACTGGCAGCAAAACATAGCAACTAGTGAAGAGATCAGAAAGCTGTATATGAGAACAGGTAGCATTAGGAGACCATGATATCTGAGAAGACAGAAGCTTACACTGTCACAAGCAGAAAGCTCTTTGCAGAGCATGTCTGTATTAAAGACAAGAAGCAGAGTGTGAAGTATGATATTACTAGAAAGGACTCCTGGATTCTACTAGGGCAGATTCAATTACAAAAAGCTGACCGTAAAATGAGTAGATGTTCTGACTATGCTGATACATGTCGTACCAACGTGTTTCCTGGAAAGCTGGACAACATTCATATATAATTTAAAAAAAAAAAAAAAAAGTTTGGGGACAGAATCTGCAAAAACGTACATTCTGTTCTTTATAAAACTAGAAAAGGATCAAGCAGCAGTGGATTGTAGAAGGGGTCATCTGGAGTCAGGCAATCCAGTCGAGGCATGTCCACCCAGGTCGGATGACACATCTATCTAAAGGGGGCACAAGCAAGGCTATTAGTTCATGGCTCTTGGCCTGAATTTACTGACAGGTGGCTAGAAATAATGTAAGGCCTATATTA
This sequence comes from Nycticryphes semicollaris, assembly GCA_013400055.1. NCBI lineage: Eukaryota > Metazoa > Chordata > Aves > Charadriiformes > Rostratulidae > Nycticryphes > Nycticryphes semicollaris. The sequence goes on along the minus strand of VXBJ01004668.1, from coordinate 1,936,152 downwards.
TTTTTCCCAGTATAGTGGTGGGTGCCAGGACACAACCAAAGAAAAGATGCTTATGCAACTCTTCATAGAGATTACGCAGCTGCTATAAAATCTTGGAAGGAACTGGCAGATACAGGAAGAACAGCTTTCTTTTGGAGATAGGAAGCTGGCAAGGTTAGAGGTATTAGTAAAAGTAGATCCGATTGGGAAATTTTGTGATATATGTGCAGCCTACAATTATTTCTCTCCACAAAAATTGGCGGCAGCTCACATGGAAGGGCTGTATGTCCATTAAAATGACTAAGACTGGGACCTCCTCACAGTGGTGAGCTAATAAATGAGCTCATTGCACATCATGGAAACAGCCTCAACCTGTGTTCCTCTACATCCTGCACAGAAATATCTGTTTTCTCTTTCTTGTTGTCAGATGAGGACCCCGCTGGACACGTACTGTCACTCAGTCTCTGGGCTAAAACTGAGAAGAGCAGTTAAATATGAATTTGTATTCCATTTATGATACTCTGTGGGACAGTGCATAGATCGGAGATCATCCCAAAATATTCAGTGATTGTTCAACAGAAAAAAACAATACACACAAGAACACGATAAAAAAATGTACTGAATGTAAAACAAACAAAAAAAAAATTGAACTTTGTGCCTACAATCTATCACCAAAATTATGTTCTGAGAGGTGGTACAGCTCGAAATGACTCCTCCCTCATTCTAGTTTCTGGCTAACATTAGCAGTAAACAGTTTAGGGTATTTTCTGTTCAGAAAGAAAGAAAGAAAATGCACAGCCAATTACTTGTGAAGTGACTGCTAAAAACAAGGGAGGATGAAATCCAAGCACCAAGCTTTTACAATGATCTCGTAATAGCAGCCATCAAATACCTGGCTACATTTCAGCTCTAACAATTGGAGCTGCAGTCCCACCTCAGCAGAAGTGAGAAATACATGCAAGTAGGTGCCAACTGAGTTTTACTCTCAAATACTTTAGTATCTCCTACCCAGAAGGACATTTTGAACTACAGTGGATGGTAAAAGCCTTCCTGCATGAACTCCTTAAGCCTCCTTTACAACAACCCATTTACTGGGGAGACAGAGACGTGTCTGTATTTTAGCAAAACAACCTGTTTTCCAAGTTCTAAAAATAGAAAAGGAAAAAAATAATATTAAAAGTGTCTGTCATTTTGAAACCACTCGCAAGCATTTCATCCTAAGCAACGCAGCCTCCCCCCCACCACCACCACCCCTTGCTAAAAATAAAACAGTACATCACAGCAACATTTTTTGCTGGCTTCAGCCAAGGACTTGAAAACCTCCCCTCAGCCCCGGCGGGCCGTAAGCTGTGAGTCAGCACTTCTCAGCATTGCTGGAAATTCCTCAGCAAGAGCATCCACCCTGGAGCAGGAAGCCGCCTGTCCACTTCAGCCGGTACCAGGAAATAGCCGGGCGGTCACGGGCCTCACCTGAGCTGGGGACACGGCTCACGAAAGCTTCATGGAAACTCCCAAACACTCCCCCATCCCACCGGCTTCCCGCAGCATCCCTCAAAAAA
>VXBJ01004668.1:1806548-1931761 GCA_013400055.1 Nycticryphes semicollaris | reverse complement strand
GCTGTTGGGGGGCGGGTTGGGGTTTTTTTTTCACTTTTAAGACATTCTGGGGAGACCCAGATGTGATAAGGATACTTAGGGCAGCCACCTTCCTCAAACATGGCTCCAGAACACACATCATCTCAGTCTTTCCCCTTTTCATACAGTGTCTATGTCCTAACACATGGCAAAATGAGATGGGGTGGGATTTCAACTCTGTACATCTCTTTCATTTATCAGAACACATTAGCAATAAATGGCATTATTGTAATCTACTTTTAAACTCATTGTTAGCTAAAGTCATACAAGAGAGATTCTCAGTGGAGTTGCAGTCAATGAGTTTACTCCTTTCAATATGTTTAGTCCAATTAGTCGGATATTTTTGGAACATAAATTTTTAAAACCCTATAAAACATCCTGCCTGGAAAAAAAAAAATCTCTGCAGATTTAATAAATAACTGTAGCAAAGACAGTGACGAGTAAAAAGAAACAGTAGCTGTCCCAGACCTCTGATGGAGCTGAAGGAGAGTTCCCCTGTTCCACCCCACCAAGGTAGCAGTAAAGTAGGTTAGAAAATATGGAAAACCCTTCATTTCTAGAGGATGTGAAGAAAGAGCTCTTCAAGAAGCATTCTTCCATTTCATATGTCTCTAATTGTATATAAAAAAAAAAGATTAAAATAAATAATTTCATCACTCCAAAACCAACAAAATGCTAACGTGTGGATGTTAGTTTAATCATTATTTTCCAGGGAATACAAAGGAAGCCAAAACTCATCGTGAAGAGTTAGGGATTATGACTGGTGGTAGTAAAGTGTTCGCATATATCACTTCCCCTCAAATATTTACATAATAAATACAAATTCCTCAGTGTTGACTGACCACAATGAAAAAATAAGGTTCTAGAAACACTAAGCAAGACAGTTGTATCATTTTCAAGATTAATTGTAATTAATCAGCCATGTGCTTTTAGGGTTATCCTGTGTGTTCGGCTGTAGTCCTACACATCAACATCCAGATGCCTCCAAAACCCACAGGTGGTCTGTCAGTCCCAGTTCCCAGCTTCTTGCATCATTCATGGCAATTTAAGAAATAAAAAATGTTTGGGTTGTCTCCTAAAGTAGGGAGTTGTTACCAAATGGTCAAACAAGTATGTCTACCCTCTGACCTGCCTCATACTATCGATGGCTTTTTTAAGGCAACCTGCTCTCTGAAGAACCTCACGGTCAGTAAACACACGGCTTTCCTGGTAAGAAGCCTGCAAACATGGGTTAGGCCACAGCTGACCAGCTAGAAAACCCAAACCCACCTTTTTTTGCCCTCTTCTCCAGAGATCACATACATTCAAATGATGTAAACAAAACATAAACAAACTGGCATTGTTGGCAAACGTGACAAGACAACTCATTAATTTTATGTTATAAAACTCGGTGGGCACCTGGAAAAGCACTGGTCAGCTTCCTGCAGCCATTGCTCAAAAACCCAGCTGATCTGTGCTTTTATATATACGTGTCTAAATTTAACTGCAGTTCACTCATGTCAACAGACAGTCACTAGTATACATCTCTTTTCATGTTTTGCAACAAAATGAGAGAAAAGGCAAGTGCAAGAAGTTTTGGTCACTGAAAAACAAAGTCAGGAGGAAACATAAGCAAAATATTCTATTACCTACATAAAATAAAGCAGTGGCTCAGCAGAACTGGTTGACTTTCTATGCTAAAAGGTGAAGAAAGTGAAATATGTCCTCAGTACCTTCTAAAATTAAGCACAAGCTAAGGTGGCCTTCAGCCATTGAAGAATGCTACACAGTTTTTGGTTCTTGGTATTTTTTCTCCATTTTCTGGTTTTTATTTTATACAATATGCAGTGATAGATATGCATGGGGTTTTTTCAGCTCTATATTAGGAATTTAAAAGTTGTCCCTTTATTCTTCAGAAATGTTTTGGTTTTTTTAACCTTACCAAAATGCAAACACATGCAAATCATACTAGGTCACTTCTGAAAAGTAAACTTTAGAAGTACTGAAAGATGAACATTTTTAAATGTTTGACTGTTTAATCCCAAGCATTGAAGTCTGGATGGGGATTAGAATGGCTACAGCGTACACAAGTGATGAGAGCCAGGGTGTGTTCTCAGCTTCCCTGAAGCTTAAATTCATCCTCCTCTCTGGTCTTTTAGCTGCTTATTCATTCTATTATTCTTTTATCACCAGGAGTAACACTGCGATGCCAAAAGCATGAATGAAGTCACAGTGAGAACTTCCTTCTGTGTGTGGTACGTAGAATTAAGCTTCAGGTGTGTTTCAGGAGCCTGCCTCAAGAACTTGTGACTCATGAGCTTTGTACCAAGCACGCACTGCCATACAGTCATGGCCAACTTTCTCCTGGCAAAACCTGGCAAGTGGATTTGATCTCCATCCATTGATCTCCACAGATGAAGTAGACTCTAGATTAGGAATTCAGCCTCAGAAGACCACAGATACTTTGACAAAAAAAGATTCTTTTTCACCAAAAGAGTAACACGGAGTGATATATATTTGGTATGAATAGGCAGGATCACAGCAGTTTACCTGACTTCTATAGGGAGAAGCATCTTTCTTTTCTTGAACTTATAGAAAAGGGATTAATTAATGAGTTACGAGATCTAGAAAAAAATGGGTGCAGAGAAAGAGAGACCAGAACATTAAGTAATACCCTGAAATCAGTGAGAAAAACACATCCACTCTCTTCTCCTGGTTACTTTTCCAAACTTTTCTTACTTATGCTGCCGTCAGAGAAGATAACTTTTTCTCCAAGACCAAAATTTCAATTGATACCCTAAATATAGTTAAATACTTTTAACTGCAAAGGATAAGAAACAGGGGAAAAAACTCCTTAGTTTCATAGGTTTGCTTGTACGTCTGGTGAGAGAAACAGCCCAGACACCAGCTGTTAATGATGCACAGCCCTGTTTACACAGTACTAAGAACCCTGAGAACCAAACTCCTCCTGAGGTTTTGGAAGGCCGCACTGGGAGAAGGTGGCAGTTTCTTCAAAGGTCCTCAACTTCGTGCACAACCTACGCAAACTCTATTTTGAAGTGTGTCCATACTTTTTTTTTTCCAAGTACGCTCCCTCCTCTTCCCTCTGGTTTTTCTTTTCATGCATCTGTTTGCTGCTGTTGGCTGGACCTGGCAGTGGAAGTGCTGAACAACAGGAGCGGGTCCAGCCCTGTTGCTGACTCAGATGTAAGAGCTCATCAGATTTCACCGCTGCGTTCCAGATTTCGGTACCCAAAAAAAATTCAGATACTTATCTAAACCAAACTTCCTGAGGGAGAACTATCCCTAGCGGGGGTAGTTCCTGCGAGGGCCAATATAGGCTTCAGCAAGAACCCATCAGGATGCAGCAGACGGTGTGCCAACTGCGCTGACAGCCATGGTTACCTACAGAACTTCAACTCAGTCTGACTGGCTAAATTACCCAGCTGATTGCCTTGGTACTCATATTTACATTCAAAAAAAGGATACACAGATCTGAGGTCAAATCATTAAGCTGTTCCATTAAAAACTTTGTTATAGGCAAATGGATTTCAGAAAACTTCTTTTGTAATGTAAATTGGAACCATCTGTACATAAATTTGGGGAGTTATTTTGATATTGCATTTATTGATATAATTACACCGTTGCTGTTTCAGGCTCCTAATAGCTATGAGGGCTTGATAACAATACTCTGAAAGCACAGGGAACTCTCTTTCCCTTTGGTTTGGAAAGAGAAAACAAAAATTCTAAGTGTGATTATTTCCACATTTTATATTTGCATGTAGCATCTACTTCCTTTAATGAGAAGATTTTATGATCATGAAGCTTTTGTCTTGATTTGTTTAGCTTTACTGCTTGAACAGACATATTATTATTAGCACAACAGTATAACACCGCATTACTTAGCGGCGTTTAAAGAAAGAAAACTCCTAAGATAAAGTATTTCTTCATATTCACTTATTCTTAAAGCAGTCAGAAGACCGATACTGCAATTACAACAAAAAGAAATAATTACAAAAATTATGGTGATAATAACCCATCGTATCTTAAATGGTTTCTTCTCTGGAGTTGGGAGATTATTGGCTTTCCAGTTTCAATTCTGAAAAGGAAAAGTCTCCCACACAGCTCAGCAAAACAGATTTCTCAAAAGAAAGCTTTCACTGGCTTGTCGTTTGATTTGGAGAGACAGAATATAGCAGATTCTGCCAGACAAACTGCTCAAAACCCCAACTGGCTTCTGAAAGCATTTACTCTTCTGTAATACTAAGGAGCTGTTATCCAGGGTTCCTGTGGACAACTGCTGGACCATTTGCACAAGAGTGAAGAGCAGAGGTAGGCAAAGCATCCATACAGCAATAGTCTTGGCTACCCAGCAAACACTCTAGATGCCAAAGCAGTACCAAAAGCCTTTTAATACAGTGAGTAGCATCTCCAAGCAATACACTGATCAGGAAGGCCACACAAACACAACTTAACAGATTAATGGTTTAAACTCCTAGAAGTTGTGTGGCATTAAGCATCTAAACTCTGCTTTCCTTCTTTATGAAAAACAACAAGTAACTAGATAAGAAGTTCAACAAAGGTTGTTGGTAAGGCAAACAAGGTTAAGTAGGAGGGTGGGGGACTGCTAGGCAATGTCATCCTATCTGCTCTCTGCTTACCGTAAAGTACATCAAGAATGTGTATTTTTTGCCCCATTTGACCTCCAAAATGGATGAAATCCATTACATCTTGTCAGAGAGGCTTGGTAAGGAACATCGAGTGAGAGGTGAACCCAGTAATTAAATATGTTGAAAGGCTTCATGGTAATTTAAAATCAATGATGGATTTACCACAGCGGAATCAAGAAACGAGAGCCAAGAGGAAAGAAATGGGATAACATAAACCAAGAACTTGGGTACTTTCCCTGGAGGGTGGAAAGCTAGCATTAGACAAAATAAAATGTTAAAAATCACAAAAGTCTTAGAGAGGATCATTTGAAGTAGTTAACAAGATCCAAGGGGTTAGTTGAAATATGAAAAGAAAAATATCCCCACCAAAAGGTCTTTTGGGCTTTCAACAGGTTAAAAGCCCGTCATAGCCAGGAGGTAGCTCTTAACAACCCTGGTGGCACGCAGGGAAGTTCTCAGTTTCTCCCCTGGCAAGCTGACTTCAAAGCAAAGTTTGTAAACATCTTGGGGGAGGGGGGCAGAAAATTACAGTGGGTTTCAGAAACATTTACAAGTGTTTTGCAGAAACGAAACTTCAGTTAACGAGATCAGTTTCGCTCGCCGGGTGGAGGATGGTTTGTCAGTCCCCAAGGTCAATGACAACCAGTACGGAGAAGTCTTTAAGAGTGTTAAAGTACATGGCACACGGCCTTCTTCAGCGTTATGGAGGAGAAAGTTGTGTAAACAGTGCGGTGACTGTGCCTCAGGCACATCCCACACTCAGTAATGTTGTTTAAAATTGTGCAAAAGTAATGGCGCACAAACCTAAACAAACCCCCTTCTGCAAACTTTTACTTCACGGCCATGAAACTCTGACGCCAGAAAAAAAAAGTTCTGGGCAAATATCGCCGAGGCTATCTCGGAGAGATCAGTCACCCCACACCAGTTTTACCTGGGCTTCTGCTGACAACATTGCCACCTTCCGCAGCCGGCGGGAAGGGCAGGGCGGCGGGCGCTGCCGGAGGAACCGAGCCCGACTCGGGGACCGGCAACCCCGGGGACTCGGCCAGGCACCCGCCGGCCCCGGGAACGGCGGGGAGAACGCCGCTTCGGAAAGTGTTCTCTCACCGCTGCGCTCTGGAAAATTATTGCAGTTGGCAGGGATTTCTCCAAGAGAAAGACAGGTCTTTAAGGAACGTTCTCGGCGCTACCTGGAAGGCTCCCACCCCGCGAGGTGCAGCCCTGCCCCGCGCCCCGTCACTCGGGTCTCCCGGTGCCGCGCAGGGCAGGACCACACCGCGAACCGTACTGCTCGACAACCCTAACCTGAGAGAGGTTCTTTTCAATGATTTAATTGATTCAGCGCACAGCGCAACCCCAAGAATAACTGCTGGGGTACGACCGAGGGATGATGAGCGCCGCGTACAGCAGGGAAATGACAAAAAGGGAAAGCGTTCTTCACCACGGGGTAAAACAGTAGTGTTACTGCTCCTGGCACTTCCGAAATCTTTTAGGAAGCTGAGGAAAGCCAAAGCAGAAGGTAAGGGGGTGGGAGAGTACCGCTCTCCATGCCCAGGCTAAGCACCTCTCATTGCAGACTCCAGCCGTAACACATTTCGATTTACAAACATGCCCAGTTGCAGTGAAAAGCCAGTAACAAACCACTGACTTCTGTGTTTTCCCAACGTAGGATTTACACATGTCAATATATGCATTTTATGTACATGAAGAGGTTACACAGTATGGCTGAACCTTGTCTTGTTAGCTGGCAGGGAGTATATTCCTCCCAATTATCCACAATACATGTATAGTTAATAAAGCAGTAGCATCATGATAGCAGTTAAATAAACTGCAACCAATAATAAATTTAGTATATTAACTAATAGATTTAGTCCACATTCTGGATGGAACTTCAACCAAGTAATACCTGTATTAATTTAGAAAATGAGCGCTGAGAGTTTAATGTAAATAGACACGTTAAGATTACACATATTTCCAAATCTCAGCCCTCTTAAGACCATGAAGGCAATTTTCTCTGTTTAGGGTTTACCCAAGAAGATTTGTGACCACAGGTGGGCATCCTGACCAATCAACCAGTGGAAGACAGAGGAAGAAAATACTTGTATATTGCAGGCTAATCCAAAAAATAAAACGGATATAAAAGTTGCTTTTTTTCCCCCCCCTTCTTCCTCTTCCCTGTAAAAGTGTCATTAATATTTAGGTTGTGGAAATAATTTCCCCCCACCTTGTTTTCTCCTCTAAGCTGAGCTGGTCCTAAGGGCAATTTCAGGATAACCAGTAAACTTTACGGGATTCCATTCCTTCCTGAGCAACAGTCCTCACAAACCAGGAAATTAAAGCCATATCTGAAGTGACCAGCAACCAAATGCAATTCTCAAGGCTTAGGCAGACTGTTCTAGAAGTTGATAATGTGGTATGTTGATGTTTGTTTTCAAAATGGATTTGGTTTTGAGTATAGCTAGCAAATGGCTCCCTGCTATACAGCAAGATTGGAAAGTGAACTCCTGGCATCAAATACCTCCCAGCAAAATTAAACAAGCACTTCACACACAACTTCTCAAACCACAAATCTTGAGTGTCAACCAAAAGAGGCTGCAAAAAGACAAAGAAAATACTGGGCAGCTTTTTTATTTCCGTGTGAGACATGAAAGGAAAGCAGTATTTGAGAAGGTAATAAAGAGCTATCCTATTCTGTATAAAAAGTTTTCAAATAATTTGAAGAACAACTATGATATCCTCTAAATCTGGGCTCCTTTAAGCCTATAAACCCTGTAAGTTCCAACAACAACCCATATCCATAAATTTATCTCTTCCTCAATCTGTAGATTCACAATGCATAAAACAGTACCAGCCCGATTAAACTGATATTTCTGACAAGCTCATGGTAGCAGAAGACAAGTGGTAATTGCTAAGGCACAAATGCAAGGAACAAGTCTCACACAGCTGCATTGCCCACATTTCTCAAAACTGAAGCTCAGCTCAGAGGAGTAATTTGTTTGCAGGAAGCACAGAAGGCAGAGAGGCCGTGCCACGCTGGGAAGACACATAAAAACACATCTACAATCAATGCAATCTATGGTTTTATACAGAACCTAAAGTGTTCTCATAATTAGTCCTTTCAGTGTGTTGTAGCATGCAGCATTCTAGGGGATAACCTAACTACTCCAAAAATAAAAAAAGACATGTTATGGTCTACAATGTCCAACAACACTTGGGAGATGGCAGAAAGGAGTATTTCTTCAGAGCCTCAGTTCCAACTACAAGGTATTGGCTGAAGATGCTGACAGACCTGGGTTTGCACTAATAGATGGGCTGCAACAGCAGCTTCAAGGTGGACATTCAGGCCTCTCTTCAGACCATGAAGACTGACTATGCACAGTGATTCCCAGGAAGATGATGTGAAGTCCATCACCGTGATCTGCTCTGCAACAAACACACATCACTTAAAAAAATAAGAAAATAAGACCTCAGAAAAGGGGAGATACAGAAACATCAAAACCAGAAACATCCACAGAAAAGCTCACTAGGCTTCTTAACTCTTTTATCAAGGAGAGAGACAACAGATATCATTTCAGGAGTCCAAAGAGGCTAAAGAGAAAGAAAAAAAAACCCTAAACCAAAATCACACACACCCCCCTTCCCACATACTGCCATGTATGATTCTTTTGGAACTACATCCATGATTTGGCTTTCAAAACACACAGCCAGTGCCTCTAAAGGTAAAATTCATGGTTGTCAACTACTTCTCACGTCACGGATACTGTTCTGATACTTCTACTGGGAGAAACTTGGTCTGTCACAAGGCCATACTGGGACAGTAATAAGAGGAATACTTTTTCAAGACATCTCAGGAAGCTGTCAAAGGAGCCTGCTACTCTGGGAGAAGTAATGCACTGCTGTCTGCATGGTTAATGTTGACTCAGAAGAGTGGTAGGCAGAGAAGCTTCATCAAACACAGAAAAGGCTGCACTGAATGTTTCACAGCTGAACTGCTTTATATACCAAAGAATGTTCTGGCTGCCAAAAATCCATAAAACCAAGGGCATTTTTTTTCCATGAGCTTTTACTGACAGGAAAGCAATCTTCCTGGTAGAAGTATGAGCAAAATTTTTCTCTTGTTTCCCCTCGCCCCCCAGGATGGCAGAGATGTTTTAAACACTGCATTTTGGGTAGCAACATTCCAAATTTTTCAAATATTTGAAAGCAGCATTCCCCTTTTGAAACACTTTGGGGTTTTAATTATTATTTCTGCTAGGAGTACAGTAATTAACTTTTGCTTACCTACACTTAACTATGACATTAAGGAGGAGGAGTCTGAGAAAGCATACCTTCTTGTTGAAGGGAATCACCAGACATGACCATTTGGTAAACTCACACTTTATCCATCTCTTTGCCCATACAAAATTGCAAAAGGACACAAGCATGTTTAGTGTGAAAAATCACGGTGGTATAAAATATCCAGTATATTCAAAGCCCAAGATAACTGCATAAGGAACTGCCCATAAAAATCTTACTGTAACTACACACCTACCATTACAGTAGCAAATCACACCTGCTAAAGAGAATACTACTTGACTTTAAAGTTGTTCCTTCATGATAAGCTATGGAAATACATTGTATTTCACAAAGCCAAAGTGCTGAATGGCGATCCAGCAAGAAGAAATCATCATTTTTCAAAATGTAAATTTAAGAAAATAGATTAGCAGATTGCTGATAAACTTAAAACATTTAAACAAACCCATTCACGCAGTCAAAACTTGCTTTTTAGTGGTTAAACTACTGCAGGAATTTTGGCACATAGTCTTTTTACAAATTAAGTATTGTTTTACACGTCCCAAATGTGTTAGTCATAAACATTAGCAGAGGAATACAAATCACAACTTTTTAATAACCCTGCAGTAATTCTGAACTTGTTCATCTGAACCTATTTAGCTTGTTTTTCCTTCATGACTGGATAAAGCAGACTACAGGATTTTATGCAGTGCCAGGTCTTGGCTCCATCAGTTGCTCATTAAACAAGATCTGGAATTTAGCATTGGATTGAATGCACATGGGAACTCATGTGAAGCTGCTCATATATCATTGATAGCTCCGTTGCTAACACAGAGTTTATCCAAGACCGTACATTTTTCGTTGACTTGAACAAAGCTGTTCACCATCCCCTGTTTTTGACGTCAGTGGACAACTACCCACTAACAGTATCTGTCACTACAAAATGCTTGGAATTTCCTCACTTATAAAAGCTGGAAAGTTTCAAGTACAGACCTTTCATTTAAAAAAAAAAAAAAGTACACATTATTAGATTTTCAAGATGAGAATATTTTGTGATTATTAAGATAGGTCATTTTCTTTCTCACTGGGTATTTTTTTCCAATAACTTAAGAATTCAAACATAAACAGCATCACTGGCTGTAAGGACCGGATGTTTAAAAACATAATTTTCCTCTTCTGTTCCTAAAATCCATGGACTCAAATATATGCTAACTCCCCAATACATAAGCACCATAGTGAGGTGATTAAGATTTTTCCCATTAACTGCACACCATAATCATTCCAGTAGGATCCACGTTGGATGGTATCTAATAGAAACACCTCCCACCAGTAACCAGGCTATTTACATTCACAGCCTCTTTTCTACACTTCCTTTATTGCTACAAGTGAAAGAGAGCGTATTGAAGCAAGTCATCCCTGTGGAGGCTGTCTCTGGAGCACAGAATTACCTCCTGAGAACCACCCCCAAAGCTGTGCACAGGCTGCCTGGGCAGCCCTCACTGCTCCTGTGAGCCAGGAGCCTAACAACTGACCGCATGTACCCAAATCCAGATACCCATCTGGACACAGATGTATTCTAGCCCTGCTGGAGGTTTTTCTGTTGACAACATTGCATTTCAACCTTCATCTAAAACCAAAGCTGCCGCTTCACAAATACATCACTGGCTTCTGACCCCTCTGATTTAGGCGAAACAAATGGATCAACAAACGCCAGCACTCCATTGGTACAACGCTTTGGAAAGTCCCCCTTTTCAAGATACCATCAGCTATTAGTCCAGAGACAGTCAGTCACGTTTAAAGAGCCATTTTTAATCATCTACAGAACTCTGGATCTACTATCTTGAGGCTCTCATCTTCCTGAAGCGTGTTTCCATTCTCTTCTCCATGGAAAACCCCTTTCATAGAGAGCATTTCTTTCATCTTTGTTTCACAAGGTACAAATACTTTATGTATGACATTAATATAATACATCTATCTGTGCTATAGTTACAAAAATAAACAAACCCTATCTCACTGTAAAACTGAATCATGTTACTGTGTTTATTAGACATGGCTCACATCCGAAATACCAGGTATCTGTTGCTTCAGGTGGTTGTGACAAATCACAGAAATGGCATAAATTACTTGTTCTCCTTTTGGAATCAATGCCTTGTAATTGTGTATTTTTGCAATTATGTTATCCACCTAGGAATGAACATAATTATTTATTAATTTGATTACTAAGAAAAGGTATTACTTTGATTTTCTACAGGCAAGGTGAACAAACACAAATAATCTCTTTAGTTCTAGAGACATAAAATAGGATATCCCTGGGAAGCTCTACATACACAGCTTTCTCCCTTTACATGAGGGGATGAATAAAATAAAATAGAAAAATGAGTAAAATTCTAAGTACTATATCAAAATGGATAAAGCAACAGAAGTATTTAGGAAATATATATTTAACATATATATTAAAAGCTTGTTAGTGCTAACTTTCAGTTCACAAAAAGTATATACATATTGCTATTCTCAAAAGACAACTTACGTCTTTTAAAATGACTGCCCTAGGAGAGGTATATCCTAACACCAAAAAAACCCCAAACCAAACAAAAAACACTTGCAAGAAACTTGCAGCTGCTTCAGTTCCTTCTGAAAGAAACTTCAATTTTCACAACTCCAGGATCTCTGAGAAGCAATTCCAAGCAGATGATATGATCTGATCTTTGGCTCCAAGGCCATTCCCATCTGTACTTTAGAAATAGTACCCACACTGGCTCTACAGCTCTGAAGTTTTGTAGAATTTTATCTTCTGAGTGAGCCTTGTCCCTCTTATCAGGGTTTTCTCACTCAGCTATTGTAACATCTTCAAAGAAAGAATGTAAGGGCAGAGCTAACATCTTTCTGATGGGAGGGATATGACTGGTGATCTTTTTCCCCCCTCTTTCCCATACGTTTGAATATTTATATCTGTATGTATATATGTATTTATAAATGCTTAGATTGCATCAAATGAAGATGGTGAATATAGATCGGTTTTGTCCAGCTGGTCAATCAAGCATTCAAAGAAGCTGCCTCTCCATGGAATAATTAGAGAAACTGATTTTATGCCAAAGAGGTTTCTTACATGTCTTTAATTCATATTTGTATTTTACCTTTGTGGAATGAGAAAATTTTCAAGGATATAAATATTTTCCTTCTTACAGAGCAGCAGCAGATAATTTCTACATTTCATTACTGTATGAAGCCCAACATCCTACTTTCACATGATCTTGACTTGGACAGACTGAGAGAGCTGGGGCTGTTCAGCCTGGAGAAGAGAAGGCTGTGGGGAGACCTTATAGCAGTACCTAAAGGGGTCCTACAAGAAGAGCTGGAGAGGGACTCTTGTCAGAGAGTGTAGCCATAGGATGAGGGGTAATGGTTTTAAATTGAAAGAGGGGAGATTTAGACTAGATATTAGGAAGAATTTATTTACTGTGAGGGTGGTGAGACACTGGAACAGGTTGCCCAGAGAAGTTGTGGATGCCCCATCCCTGGGAGCGTTCAAGGCCAGGCTGGATGGGGCTTTGAGCAACCTGATCTGGTGGGAGGTGTCTCTGCCCATGGATGGGGGTTGGAACTTGATGATCTTTAAGGTCCCTTCCAACACTAATCATTCTAATTCTATGATCTTTCCTGTGATAGGGAGATACTATGTAACAATATTCTTAAATGCTTCCTTGATGGTGAGAGCAACAGTGATAAAAAGTCTCTATCTTCATCAAGTGGAAGGCAAACCCCCTTTAACACCAGTCACACTAGTTCAAAACACCTATTTCACATTGGCTCCCTGTGTTGGTACTCATTGCTCATCAAGATAATGAAAGACCAATGTAAGACAGTGTATCGGGTAAGACAACGCACAAATCACAGTAATATATCCATTTATCATAAGTCCTGTTGTTGAGCCAACAAACCAGCCTATGGCGTATCCAGGATAATTCTGAAGTAGAAGAATACCTAAGTCCACAAAGCTAGATTGCTTCCCGGACACAAACTTGTTCAGGGTTTGCTTGCATTTTTCTACAGCAACTTAAAGGACTTGAGACACAAGGTTTCATCACTGTACATCAACTGATCTCCAGCAATGCTTTTTGTGAGCTCTTCTTGGCAGTAAATAATTCAAACTGTTCTAAATCCCCCTCACTGAGGAGAGACCTAATCTACTGTAATGCAAATAGAAAGGAGAAGTCCACATTAAGCACTTTCACCGAGCACTGAAACACTTTCAAAGCTGGTAATTACGATTCCCTGTGGTTTCATAGGTTAAGAGAAACTAAAGAACAACTTTGAAGTTGCTTGTTGGTGTTGGTGCTAAGTGTTTTATGTACTTACAATATGGAGTTCCTAAAATAAACTCTATTTTTTATTTTATTTTTTTTTTTAGCAGAGAGGAGTTGCATAGGGAGTAGCAGCTACCCAGCCAGGGATGCTGTCGTCTGCAGTGCACAAGGGCCAACGTTCACAGGCAATGTTAGAACAGAACACAAAGTGGTTCTTTCCTGGTAATGCTGTCCCAGCCCTCCAGCAGCACATGAACCTCTTCAAGCAAAGGTTTTTTTACCAGACCATCACGTTCAATAAGCATGGATTGATCTCTGAGCCTGTCCAAATCAAACGTGATCCATGGTTTGCATTGCTATTGCCAACAATTGTATTAACATCAACATACTTCTAGTAGTTTAACTTCATTTCTGAAGTTGTTAAATTTAATGGCAAGGAAAAGAATTTTAATCATAATTTTATTCAGGTTTTTTATCTTGAATACTCAACAGCAGGCATATCTACGAGCAGAAGGCAGGAGTATCTGAAGGAAAGTGTCTGTCCTCAAGCCCTGCTGTCAGCAGAAAAATGAAACTTCAAGCCTCTGAAGATATAAACTCTTACCGCGTTGTTAGGTACGGTAAATTATTTCTGTAGTTTTTACAATTAAACAAAAAAACCCATCCTAGGTAAGTTGAATCCATAAAGTCATCACCAGTGGAACTGGGAAGCCTTTTTCCCATTTTCTCACATCTTTGCAGTATCAAGCAGTCTTCACTTTTTGCTGGATATGTATTTTTGCGAAGCCCATGAAGACTTAGCAATCGATTTAATTACACTCAGTAGTAAACTTTTCCTTTTCCGGCTGCTAAAAACACTTGATGATTCAGATTCTGTTTGTAAAAATTATGAGCTGTTCATTTAAAATCTTAATCCAAGAAATAATTGCTCAGGTACTGCAAAGACAACCAAAGACAAGTCCACGCAGGCAGGGGCAGGCAGGGCTGAGTTCATTTGCCTGTTGTGTTCGCAGCTGGCCAGACACAAACCAGGTCCAGCCCAAAACACGCAACTGTTTTCATGGGATGTGTCCAAGTTAATAGGCTTTATTTAGATACAACACTGCAGTAATACTTCTATGTAGCCTCAAGATCAGAGCAGGCTCCCATCAGACGCCAGGCAGTTGAGCTCCTTCCTCCACCAGACACACTGGCTTGAAAAATGTTAATCAGCTTGTTGGGATGGCTTTCCCTAGAGCAAGTGACAATTCTCACATTAAATCCCTTTCATTCCAAACTGGAAATATGTGCGTTAAGACATTAGACACTGACCCAAAGAAATCTGTATCCAATTATAAAGAAATCAGGGCTCAGTCCTACAAATTCTTACCCTCACACAAAGTGCTCCTTAAGTCAGTGGGACCACTCTCATGAGCAGTGTCCAGGTTGACAACATTCTTATAACCATCATGTCAATATTTTATTTTTTAAGTTAAAGTGCTTGTGTTCTAGTGCTGAAGTATCATGGGATTCTGTATGCAAACAAATACCAACAAATATATCAACCAATCTCTAAACACTGCTTCCCAAAGTCTACTGCCAGACACGTTTCACGTACCAAGTTATGCACTGAGTTCACAACACGTGCAAATACAGTTACAAAAGCAAAGTCTAATTTTACAAAGGCTCCAAAATGATGCGTTCAATTTTACCCACAAGTAATCACATAAGAAGCCAGCAGCCTGAGTGTCTGGATTGTGCCTACTCAATCAGCTGCCTGGTCAGAAAGCAAAGTCAGAATGTAATTCTGGGGTGTTACTTTGAAGGTAGTGGGGAATTCTACTCTCAGGATGTTACTTTACAGCAGCACAAGCAGTTGACTTATGAATCACCCCATTTCATCCCATTCTGCCTTAGCATATATGTAATTCAACATACAGGTCAGCAACACAGTGTGTTGTGTATCTCAGATACACACCGGTCAGTCAAGGCTTGTCTCCCTGTGCATCTACTGCTTTTTTTGTTCCCTTTTGTTTCTGACTGGTGATATCAATAAAATAAATAAATATGCTTATTTCACCAATTCAGGGCTAATTAATTTAGTTAATTAATTTGTTTTTACACGAGTAACACATTTGAATCGACAGAAAAGCATTTCAACAGAAACAGTATTTGTTTTTAATGACAGAAGTACAAATTCAATGCAGAGTAACAGAAACTACATTTCAGTGTTCAGAGCTCTCATGGACAAGTTCAACAGAGTAGAAGCTTGGAAATGCAATAGAGGAATCTTCCATTAAATGTACAAGTCCAATTTCCAATTAGTGTAAACTAAAAGTGCCAAATAATAATCTAAAACAAAAACATCCTTCATCCTCCTCCCTCCCTGCCTCCACTGGGTTTAGCTTAACAGTATCCAGGCCAACTTCTTTTGACTTCTAGTCGAGTAAACAAAGAGAGGACTGACATTAAGATAATGCCAAACCGACAGAAAATAGGACGAGAGATGAGATATAATGCAGTTTTACCACTATTGACTAATGTCTTTATAAAACGCCTTGAGAGCCACATAAGTAAGGAGAGCAACTCTGACAACACAGACACATCCCCTGCCCAAATGTGCTGGTTTTATGAAGTAACCTTTTGCTTACATGAAAAATGCATCCTACTAAAATATAAAACAAAGGCAAATAAGAAGCGGTGTTTCTAGAAGACAGGCAGCTGTGAAGTTTTCTCAAGAAATCGCAGTTCACATATACATATATATGTATATAGGACTGAGTTTCACGTCTAGAACATCCTAGAATTTAAACAAATGCAAAGCCTACACTAGTGCAGTTACAGACGCTTGTAGTCTGGAAAGGATCATACCAGCGCAGTTACATCTTCCGGAGCACACATGGAAGAATCTGGAGCAGTCTGGGATTTACACATACTAAGCACACTGACAGTAACTGTTCAGAAGAAAAAAGGAGCAAAGAAAAAAAAAAAAGCTTGAACCCTAGCTAAAACAATTTTGCTGGTACAAAAAACTTTGTGTAGGTTAAGGAAGATACAGCCGCGTAAATGCAATGCCTTGCAGTTTAAAAACAACAGAGGAAACCTGAAGAGAAAAATGGAACTAAGAGAGAATTTTGTAGGAGAGAGAAACAAGAAGAATACAGGGGGAAACAAAAGCAAATGTAAAGCATGAAAAGAAGCTTACCGAAGGAAAAGGTAAACAAGAACAAACATTAGTACCCTAAGGGTGGAAGGAAGGGGGAAGAAAATAATAATAAAAAAAAAAAGTAGTTACTTATTTCATGTCAGACTAGGGCTTAACTAATATTCAATTGCATTTCTGGAGAAAGAAGTGAAAAGAGAGAGTGAAGAGTGAAAAGAGGCAATATTCCCACTGCAAAGTTGTCTTGAATTTTTATGAAGGACCAGACCTTCCAACCTACAGCCACCAACAACCAGCTGCTTCACTAGAAATCTCATCGCTTTATGCTACCCCTTAAAATCAGGAAAGTAATCCAGTTCAGAAAAAAAATCACAAATGTAGACCAGACATTTTGAAGAATTCCAGAAAGGGTTGTCTGAAGATGGATTTGGGGCACTGAAGACAGTGAGAGCAGCAGCAATGCCTAACTACCAAAAAGGTGCCTACCAATTCCTTAAGAATAGTGTGAATCTCTAATTTCTTGAGGGTTTTTTCCCCTTTTTTTTCAGCTGTGTGTTGTTTTTGCTGAATGCCCTACAGTTAATACAGACTTTTCCACTGAAACATTATCCCCGTACTCAGCAACAGATGAGCATTCCTGAACTACTTTGCTACCAGAAAGTATGCACTTTATTGGCCTTATCATTGATAAGACATTGCTCAGGCCTTTCTATCACTCTAAACATGAAAATATTAAATGAAAACAAAACTGAATCCCCGAGCAACACCAGAGGCATTATGCTGGATGTTCAGTTGTTATCTGACCTATCTTTAAGGTATATGTCAAAGTCTCTCCAGCTGCCAGAGACAGATGACCACAAGAAAATGCTGTTCCTCCCTCTACCCCCAAGGTCTTTCCTACAACAATGCAACCAGCGTTCTGCCAACCCCCTTCTTCTGCGGTGCTACAGCAAACACGGCCAGTTCTCTCTACTCACCATGGAGGGTAGATGCGGATGACATCCTGCGGCCTGCTCTTCAGGTGAGCTGCCGTCTCTCTGGCAAAGAGGACTTTGAGTATTGGTTCTCCTGCACTGGTGACAGCATCCTCAGGTAAAAGCGTAGTAGGAGACTGCTCCAGCTGCTGGCAGATGGCAACTTGTATTGTACACTCCTCAAACATTTCTAAGATCTTCACAATTAAGACACCAGATGCATCTGGAAAGTAAAATAAAACGAAAAATAAAAATGCAAAGTCTGGACAAGGAGAAAGAAATTCTGGCATTCTGAAGATGTGCATCCCTCTGATCTCAGCAGATCAGTCTGACTGCAAAATAATCCACATGTGAGTAGAATACATTGCCCCACAAGAAGATGTACGTTCAGGTCTTCTGGTCGTTTTTCTTTTCTTTATAGATACTATTAACCATGGAGACAAAGGCCTACCTGCACTTCTTCCAAACACTAATGAAATCACATACACAAGAAGCCATGTGTGGCATTTGAACTTTTTTAATCTTCCAACTCATGCACTTTGTTCAGCCTTTTTTTTATTAGATATTGTACAAAAAAAAAGTTACATAAAACCAGAAAAATCACAACGTGTTTAAAGTGAAGCTGTTTTTCCTCCTTGAACTTTCTCAAAGCAAGAGTTGTCAAGGCCTAAGTCAGAGGAGTACCTGTTTGGGGACACAGCAGAAGCTGGTAAGTCACATTTTGAGATAAATGTGGAAAACGAAGGAGTATGATAGATGTACTGCCCAAAAATAATTATTGCAAAACCGATCATCCATTTTTATCAGTAGGCAATCAGGATACAGAAAGATGTCTTGTTTTAAAGCAACAAGAACAGACCTGCATCCCCACAATTTAACTCTAAGCACTTCTCTCTATGCTGAACAAGAAACAACTTTACACTGCAATGAATTTACTTCTGGCTCCCTTTACTGTCTGCACAGGGCAACAGCTACTCACACAGATCTGGGTCTGTTCTGTAAGATTATTTCAGATTTATTCTCTTTCTCACCTAACCCTGCTCAGATTTGCACTTTGGTTACTGAGGGGGGAATTGTCATGATCTACCTGTTGAATGCTACGAGCAGTTAGTGGGGAAAAACAGGGTGCCAGAGGACAGAGCAACAGGGGCCCAGTTCTATCCATTTTGATTCACAAGTTGTGTTGGGAAAAACACAGTCACCCAGGAAAAACAGCTGATAGAAATTATTGTCTTCCCACAGCAAAGAAGCAGGAGGGGAGAAACTGTGAACGTGATACTGGAACTTAACAGCAGAGCTGTACTAGTTATTTGTTTGTTTATTTTAAGGCCCATTTCACAATTGTGAATGCTTTTCTTTTGCAAAATAAATCAAAATATTTTAGTTTCAGTTTATGAGAAACTTCAGAAAAAGTTAACCCAACCCTCAAGAAACCCAAACCAAAGAAAGTGGGCCCTAAAACCCTTCAGGTTTATTAAATGAAGTTAAATTCTACAAAGCAAGAAAATATTTTGTCCCTGTTTTGTATTCTCCAGTGTTTATTACATTTTATACTGAAACTGAAATAAAGTAATTTTGAAATATAAAACTGAAATGTTCTCAAAACCACTTTTATGTGAACCAAGTTTTCATTACACGCAACATGCTTCTGCAAAGCATTCTGTTTCCCATGAAGCGGTGTTTTCCAGCAGGATAAAGGGTTCCACCAGAAACTACATAAGCCATTTCTGTCCAAGCCATTATGGTTTGACCCTCTTTTCCAGATCTGAGAAGCAGGAGTAAGAAAACCAACCCTTTCTGCCAAGTCCTTTGAGACTGGCTGATGAAGAGAGATGGTTGCCACCGCTATTACTCCTCACCACTGTCACTTACTTGGGGACAGCTGTAAGATCGCAGTGTCACTCCAAATACTCACTGCACTGTGTTAAGGTCTGCTTATGTGCAAACTTACTGCTAAGTGTGAGCGCAGACTAGTTTTTTATGCCTAAAGGCAAAGACTTAGAATATTCACACTTGAATTCTGTTTTGCCTGACTAGCTGCAGTTGTGGTCCTCTGTCAACCCCAAGTCATCTGGCACGCATAAACAAATTCTCCCAACCACAAAAATTCTTGGCCTTCAAAGTAACTGAGTAGTTACCTCTCCCCTCTGGACATACTGCACAATTTGCATTTCCATCCACTTAAAAAAAAAACACAACAAAAAACCAAACAAGTAACAACAAAAAAAAATAATTGTAAACTTCAATTCTGAAATACACCAACAGTTTATTTAAAAAAAAAAAAAAGTATTAAGACAGCTCGTGAGAGAGCCTGGTTGTTACTTATGAACTACAGATTTCTTACATGCAGAATTTTATAACAGCTCTTACTGGTCAGTAGTATATACGTTACTCAGCTGATGAAGCAGGTTTAAGACAGTGAATGACATTTTTCTTTCAAATACCTCTGATTATAAGCCAGTTAAAAATACTGGGTAAATCAAGAACTACATCTCTGTGAAAACTTCTAAAAGACATTGGAGGAAAAAACTGTACCAAGGTGCCAGAGTCTCTTGTGAGCCAGTCTTCAAGTTGGTGGGAGCACTGGGAGCTGATGCTAAACGAAGCCCAATGCTTCTGCATTAAAAGCAGCAAAATTTCAACAATTAGCCAAGTCTCACGGTTGGCACACGTGCACATTCTACAGAACCACAACCTATTTGTTTATTTAGATGCACAAAGATAGTTTAATTTAATTACTCAGAAATTATTATTACTGCTGATGATAGAATGCTCTCTCAAACAACATGGCAAAGCACTTTGCATTCCTGGCATGTGATGAAACACCAAAGTTCAGAATGTAGCTTCGTTTTTAATTCACTTGGCTCTTGTAATGTTGCGTCAATCAAAAATAAATCAAACATGTGTGGCTGCGCATTGAAGGGAGAATTTGCAGGTGAGGAGGTGGGCTGGATCACTGCAATTTCTACAGTTTCCAGAGAAGTTTACTTGTTTGTTCATCCGTGTGAAAAGCTTACTTTCAGGTTTTGCAATGTTCTCTTTCACCCTTGGATAATTCACAGAAGTTCTTGCTTTCTTCCTAAAGTCCTCATTCACTTAATTCCACTTGAAGATCAGAACTATAGGCCAAGAAATTCAAACCTGCAGATGTGCAGATTTCATGGCAATACCTACTAATCTTAAACAAGGAAGAATACCTTACAATAATATGTATTTAAAAAGGCGCAAGCAATAACTCTGCTGCAAACCTGTCCATTCCCACACTGCATATTCCTTCATTTCCTATTCTGCTGTCACAGCACTCAGGAATTTCTTTCCTCAGGGTTAGTTTTTAACAAAATCAATGAGTTAATCCAGCTAACTGCAAAGCCACCAAAGCGCAGGAGCAGATACTAGGAAGAGGAAGGAACAAGGGATGGAAAGGGTGGAGGTAAGGCAAGGAGGGACTGAGGGACAGTGGTTCCAGGCTGGATTAGCCAATTTCAAATGCTATCCAGTTGCTTCTTTTCCCCTGTTGCCCCCAGTCCTTGAGAAGCTCCTTCAACACACAGGAGGGACAGGGAAGATGAAGTCTCTGAACAGAGATAGCAGCTGTTCATAGAATCATAGAACAGTTAGAGTTGGAAGGGACCTGGATCATGGAGTTCCAACCACCCTGCCATGGGCAGGGACACCTCCTACTAGAGCAGGTTGCTCAAAGCCCCATCCAGCCTGGCCTTGAACACTCCCAGGGATGGGGCATCCACAGCTTCTCTGGGCAACCTGTTCCAGTGTCTCACCACCCTCACAGGAAAGAATTTCTTTCTGGTATCTAATCTAAATCTCCCCTCTTTCAGTTTAAAACCATTACCCCTTGTCCCGTCACTACACGTCCTGACAAAGTCTCCCTCTCCAGCTCTCCTGTAGGCTCCCTTCAGATATTGGAAGGCTGCTATAAGGTCTCCGTGGAGCCTTCTCTTCTCCAGGCTGAACAAGCCCAGCTCCCTCAGCTGGTCTTCATGTTCAAGGTGTGTGGTCCACAGGCAGTTTTGATACCACAAATGTCCATATGTTCTACAATTCTTGGCCAGACTCTCTTTCAGCATTTTTGAGCCTCAGTGTCCACAATGGCTACACACCACACTACAGTAATGAAAACACGAGACAGAACGTTACCTTTCAACCACCGACTCTAGGCATAACACTGTATAGTGGAGGGACCCTGAGAAAGAGAGGAGGAGTAAAAAGTCAAGTTTTTACCTATGGTAAAAGGTACCTATGGAATGCTTGTCTAAAAAACTTGTTTCCTTATTTGAAGGTAACCTTTCTTCTCCCATTGAAAGACAAGTCCATATACACACTGACAGAGAGTGAGCAAACAGCTGCCTGGATGAGTTTAGAAATCTTCCACTCAAGCAGCAATTTGAAGACTGCTTAACAAAGCTCTTCCTTGGTACCAGATGACTTTGCAACAGTGCAATGCTTGAGAGAGATAAGGATGGAACCCCAGAGAGCTGCCTGATCAGTGTCAGCCATGGGTACATTTCTCAGCAAAGCCCTGGGCACTCTGAGCTCTTGGTGACAGAGGGCTGTGGCAGCTCAGTGGTCCTGGAACATAGCCTGGCATGGACAGCTGCCCCTTCCTGCACCTCTCTGTAGCCTTCACAGAGAGCCAGATGGAAAATCAGAGAAAACATCCACTGACACAGGCTCAAGGATCATTTGAAAGATCTGGCACCATGAATATAAACAGACACCTTATTCAGCCAAGGGACATGAAGTATAAACTTAATCCCAGATACACAGGGCTTGAGGTGCCATGAAGACAGATAGAAAGGTGCTGATAAATCTGGCTGAGTGTGAATTTTGAAGAGGTATTTATGATGTACATGCTGCCTCTAAAGAGCACCATTTAAAAGGAGGGGAAATCAGCAACCAGGGCTTGTAATGCTCCCTCACTTCTAACAGAATTTTCCATAAGAAGAAAAACTTTCATAAAGACACGTGGCAACAAGCTGGCTACTAGTGATTCAAAATGTTGGTCACAGAAGGGCTAGAGTACAAGAAAAAATCAGGTACCGGTGATGAGCTGGGTTAGTTTCCAGCCACAAAGGTCACATCAGTCCTTGGATAAGTGCCACCCCCTGGCAGGGAATAGACATAAGTCATTGCTAGATAGATAATCGTCAAACAAATTAATTTTTCTAGACCTCACAAGTAGTCCAGAATGAGTGAAACCAGCAGGAGACACTGACTAGTGGGAGGAACAAGTCACTTAAGCAGGGAGGTATCTCTGGTGAAGCTTCTCTATGATTGACAAGAACCTCCCTCATCTTGCAGCCAAGAAACAAGAGATGGCTCTGACAAAAGCCATCCGGCATCCCTGCCATGAGTGGCCTGGACAGGCAGATTCAGCACCATACACAGGAGATACATCTTCAGGCTCCTCAGAGACAGATGAAGAAATCCTGATCCAAACCTAGGCAAATGGGACACCAAACTCTCACTACAGTTACATGAACCTTTGAAAGCACAGGCAAAGGTCTTTTTGGCAATGGCAGTAATGGAACAAACCTGACAAAGACCCTGATCATAATTTCCAAAACAGCTTAATAATTCACAGTTGTGTGATCAAAACAGGTCTATGTTGTATGCATGGGTTCAGAAAAACAACCAGTAACTTCTTGGTAGGAGAAAAAAAAATAATATTTCAAACTATTAAGAACACAGACATTAGTTCTGGTTTAGAAAGCCCCTAAGTTAGAGATCTTTAGGAGATCATTGGGAGAGTACTTTGGGGAAATAAAATCAATTGTTAACCCTGTTATAATTTTTCCTAGGCATTTTGGTAGCTTTTGTCACTGCCAGAAACAGGATCCTAAGCTAGAGGAACTTTTGGGTTGACTAGAAGATCTGCTCTTACATCCATAGTTTAATTATTTAACTCCAGGTGACCTCTGGGATGTTGGTCTCTCACTCCCATTTGCAAACTGGCCATGAAGCAGCTCAATTAATCCACAAAGCTATTTCAAGTGCGTGGGAGATGAACAAACAAATGTCACACTGAATGCATCATTTTCCCTGGTTAGTTCCTTTCAGTTCTGTTTATTATTTCAGTACACAGGGTGATGCTGCCCTTCAGTCACATACCGTGTCATGTACCACAACATCAAAACATGTTTTGATGCAGTACTTTGCAGATGTTCTGCATTACTCTGTGTTCCAGGAGGGTTAAAAAGAAAAAAAAAAAAGAAGAAAATATGTTCCCCATTTCTTTGGGGATCACGGACCAGGAGATCTTGAACCTTCAGTCACTTCAGCACGACTCTACAGCGTCCTGCAGAGTGAAGGCCCTTAATCTTCAGACCTAACAAAGTGGCTTCACAGCAGATGCATATACTGAAGACACCAAATATACACGGGCATGGATGATGCACTGGCCGTGCCGAGGGCAGCCTAGGAGGAAGGCTAGAAAAAACAGCCAGTCTGCTTTGACTCTTAACAACCAAAAAGCAGTTTGAAAAGGAAAACCAATAAGGAGTATGATTTAATAAAAATAAAAATGCTCAGACATTCTAGCTTCAGTGCCTGAAATACAACTCTAAAGTTTGTTTTAATAACTCCATAACAAGCAATAAGGAAGACAAATGAGGTGAAAATATAGAAATGATGATCTCTTGGGGACTGCGTGTTTTATGTTTCTCTTGCTATGCAGTGACAGGAAGCTGAACACACTGCTGGGAGAGGATCCACAAGACTTGATGTATGGAAATGCATCAGATGTCGACATTAGTAAGACTACACGCAGTTTTACCTCACTGCAGTGCATTTTGCTAAAATGCAACTGTTCAAATGTCCCAAAAGAGCACTTGTACCCTTGAATGGAAAGCTCACAAAAGTACTAAATTCTCTTTAGAGCCAACTGACAGAGCCCCAGCAGCAGAGAGTCCCTGTGAGACCTACAGGGGAGGAAAGTGCCTCAGGACAACAAACTGGGGTATGCGACACCTCTCGGGTCCTGCAGAGGAAGCTGGGGCAGAGGGTAATTTACCAGGTTCTGCATGATTTGAATGTGTCAGCTGGGATAGAGCCAGTGCACCTCCCTGCACTCCAGCTCAGCCAAAGTAACACCGCTACCACACCAACAAGAGCAAACCAAAGGCAGGCTGACTTTGTGACAGTGGCTACTCCTGAATTTTTCAAATTTCCATTCCTCTATAAAAATGTTAAAATCTTGCCATGTTGAGGGAATGCATTTCACCTACAGGGCTGAAGGATGTGATATGCCCACCTGAATGTAACTGAATGTAACAATCCCACATGACACACAGTAGGAATAAATTCTCATAAAGGCCACAGCACCAATGCAGAAAATAGTGAAAAACAAGCACACCGAACACGTAGGATCAAAGAATTATCTAGGTTGGAAGGGACCTTTGAGATCATCTAGTCCAACCGTCAACATAACTCTGATAAAAAACAACCACCCATCACTAAACCATGTCTGTAAGCGCTATGTCAACCCATCTTTTAAATACCTCCAGGGATGGTGCCTCCACCACTTTCCTAGGCAGCCCATTCCAATGATTAATAACCTTTTCAGTGTAAACATTTTTCCTGATATCCAATCTGAACCTCCCCTGGTGCAACTTGAGGCCATTTCCTCTTGTCCTATCGCCTGTGACCTGGGAGAAGAAACCGACCCCCGTCTCTCTACAACCTCCTTTCCGGTAGTTGTAGAGAGTGCAAAGGTCTCCCCTCAGCCTTCTCTTCTCCAGACAGAACAACTTGGGGGTTTTTGTTTTGGTTTGGGTTTTGTTTCTTTTGTTTGTTTGTTTTGTTTTTTTAAGAAAAACAAATTACTGTTACTTTTGCTCAGAGCTATCAAAAAAATCATATATATGAACTGCAGCTCCCTTAGTTATTTTTTCAAAGGCATTATTCCATCCCAACAACATTTAACTTCTAATTGTCTACTGTGGGTTCCAAAACTTCAGTTGCTACACACCCTCCTGGGACAGCATTTACTATCTGCAGTGGAAGAATAGCCAAACCTACATTTTCTGGTTCAGGCCACAAAGTTTTACTTTCATTCTCAAGTGTCAAAAGTATAAAATGTCAAATTACAGGCATAAGTCAAAAGAAAAACATTATTTTGCTTGGCATTCTGTTATTGTTCCGACTCCTCCCTCATGGACAAGATTGCAGGTGCAGGCACAGCAAACCTGCCGAGCAGGTAGACACCAAGCAGACCCTTGCAATCCAACGTCAACGTTGAAAACCAGGTGGATGTTCCAAAGTTTTCACAGTTTGTACAAAAACATCTGGTTGCTATTCTGATCTATACATGTTGTTATTCTTCCTGGGCTGGTAACTTCTGAAGCCATTCAAAAATTTTTTTTCTCAAAACCCCATCAAGTCTTGCAGGCAGGATGGCTTCTTGCCACATCTATATTCATTTAAAAAGCCTGCTGAATTTGGCGGTGCTTTAAACATTCTTTATAAGAACATATGTAAGCTACTTAAAGTGACTGTGAATGCCATTATTGTTTCTCACAAGCAAACAAAAACAATACAAAGAATTCTTTTTTGAAAAAGACAAGTTTACATTTGATTTTTTCCTTCCCAATGCTGAAACATGTTCAGACAGTTGGCTAGCAAAAAAAAACAAACAAGAAGACAAACAAATTTGGCCACTTGCCCCACCTCCAATTTACAGTATTAACTCTTCAGTAATAAAACAAACTACCAAGCACTAAGAAAATAAGTAACAACTAACAAGGCTCAGACTTTTGTGTCTTTAGAAGGATTTTGCATGGTAAAAGGAAACGCTGTTAAGGACTGCCCTTGTGTGGTATTCAAGCTGCTAAAAATCTTTTCTTCCCATCACTTTAACTAGACACTGAACTGGAAGCGGGGGAGTTATTGTTTACATCCTCTTCTTTAAGTCTTTCAGTCTTCCTGAAAATGTGGTGTTACATGTGAAACCCTGTCCTCATCTCCAGGGCTTCATCCTCCTCCCCTCACGTTTATGGTTCTACTTGCCTCAGCAAACTGAAGAACTGTTGTCCCTTGAATGTCACTTCCTCTGGAGAGGAAGGAACAGTTTAGAAAGAAACATCCATGGCTTGGGTTTATTATCAGTTTATTACTCAAATTCAATTGTAATCCAATCCCAAATCTTAATCTCAGGCCAACAAACACCAAACATTTTCTATCAGATTACAAATGCAAGAGAATAAGATGCTTCTGTGTTTTAGGTAAAGAACTGCTTTACCTGAAATTGATGATAACTGCAAGGAAAAGAAAAACAATACGAAATAAAATGTATAGAAAGTAAAATTTCAGAAATTACAGGAAGAATCTATATAAGCATGCTTCAAATACTGCTAGTGTCCTCTCCTATAGACAGGAAAGTCACCTGAATGTAACCCAGAAGAGCACTATTTTTTTATTCTGCCTCATGCAATCCCCATATAACCTGCAGATGTTGACAGGAAAAAGGTTTGGGTTTTTTGTTGGTTTTGTTGTTGTTTTTTTTCCCCCACCCCCTCTCTCAACTGTCCAGATCTCCTCTCTTTGACCAAACAGGAAACTTCACAGGGAAGTTGCAGCACTGTATACAGGAAAAAAAGCTTGAAATAGTCTAAAAGCCCTTGCACGTAGTACTCTCAAACCATCAGCTTAAATGATGGGAGGCTTGCTGTTACGGGGACTGCACATCTCTCAGCTTCCCTTTGCCATCTTGTGAAGAAACAAAATAAATCTGGATTTGTGGCAAAGAGCCTGACATCCACCTTCATTAGAACTAAACCACAGCAAGCATACAACCAGCACTGTGTTGCATGGAAAAGCTTTGGTCTTCTCTCCTTCCAGGCCTCTGTCTGATACGGTTACCTTGATTACAAAAGTGGAATTACAAATCATCTTGAAAAAACTCACATCCTTAGTGAAGGCCCATCCCAAAACAGGGACAGGCTGCCCAGCTGCAATTTTTTGACCCAAAATTGTCAAAATGGAGAAAGCACAAAGATCTGTTCTACCCTCCGGAGTGAGTCAGCCAAAAGCGAGACCCCCAGGCACAGTATAAAGCCCAGAAAGTGCATGCTGAGAGGAGGTGCTCTTTTCTGGGGTAGTGATTCATCCCGGTGACCAAGAAGCAGCCAAGCCACAAGGATTACTTACAGAAAAGGGTCAGGGGAGCAAACAGAAAGGAATTTTTAAAAAATAAAGCCAAAACAATGTTTTTTTGGATAACGTGGACATTGATACAACATAAAAGTAAGCAATGGGAAAACAAAGGTATAAAATTCTGTAACATGAAATGCCTAATGGGACTTCAAACTCATGTCATTTGAAATTGTTCCCCTTTGCCTTAGCATTGAACTTCTGGTTTGCGTGTCTCTGGGATATCAAAATGATGTGACAGCTCTCCCAGCAACTAAGTTACTTCAATCCCCCACATTAATCTTCAGGCCTCTTTGATAACACGTTTGAGTTTGTCATTTGAGACGTTCTTTCCTCTACTTCTGCTGCCGAAGTCAGAAACCGCCCTGGAAACAGTGTGGTTTAGAAATATTACTGGGCAAAACAGAGGGGAAACCAAACCCAAGAAGAATCTCAGATTAGCGAGACACCCTTCGTATGAACCTAAAAAGATTAAATCTGAAAGTGGTATGCATTTGATGTGCTGACACTTCACATTTCCAGACTACAAGCAATTAGAAGGTTATCTAGTTACATTACTAAAATTTCAACCATTCCCACTGACGTTTTCCAAACCAAACACAAATTTCATTTTGGTGACATGAAACACTATGTTCATTCTAAGAACAAAACTATCAAAAACAAGTTTTGCCCTAGGTAAAAAATATCCCCCAAATATTATCACAGCTATACTGATTATTTTATCGCCCTCATGCTTTGGGAATTGGAAGTGAATTTTAGGCTGTGGAGTATATTCCTAAATTATGGCATGTTCAGCATCTTTCACAAATTTTAGGAAACACTTGCAGGGTAAATGAAACAGTAGTTTGTCCTAAAGAATTCCAACTTGCCCAAGTTCTTGTAGATTTTTCACCATGACGACAAAAGACTTATCCCAGAAATGGCTCATCTTCTGCCAAAACTAAATCATCATGAAGATAATCATAAGAATTTTTTAAATGTACTTTCGAGCTGAGCAAGGTATTTCCCCTTAGCCTTTTTTTCATAAAATGACAACTAATTTTGACTCATTTTCTGAAAGAAAGCAGAATAATCAAAGAAAGGAATTCAGGCAGAGGCAGATGTTTAGCATGGAATATTTCAGCCTAGGAGTTAAAGTCTAACAAAATGGTGGGCAGCCAAAAACAAGGTTTTGTAATGACACACATGAAGGTAGGACAAAAAGAGTATTAGGGTATTAGCAAGGTTGTAGTTACATTATATAGAGAACAATACAAATTTTCATTTTAATAAAAAGACAGCCCTATTAAATATCAATTTCTGTTCCATATGTCCTCATAGCACATAAGAATGGTAAAGTAACCTCCTATTCATTAGTAAGTCAGGTGGAGGATAAACAACATGCAGAAGGCTTGAATGGTTTTAAGTAAGCATGCCTGTATAATTTTTGATAGAGCAGTTCTGAAAAGAGTTGGCTAAAGACATTTCTGGTTCCCTGATGTTACTTTCTGGAGAATCTTCAAATACTGGGGAAATTCCAGAAGACTGAAAGGATGACGATACTGTGCTAGTATTCAGGAAGGGCAAACACAGCGACCTCCAATAACTGGAGACCAGCTAGTTTGACATCAGATCCAGGCAAAGTGACTGGAAAAATAAGTAAGGAATTACGGTCAGAAATATAACCAGAAATGTGCCGTTCCACATGGGTGGAATTTTGAACATGTAGCATAAAACCAAATGAGATAAATAAGAAATTGTGTGAACACCACAAATCCAACCAAATTGGTGATTAAAAAAAGGACAGGCTTGACATACACAATGAACTGTATGGTTAACTGGGCATACTCAAATGAAGCAGACCTGGATACAGCAGAAATGCTTCCCTGTGTTCAGACAGAAGAAACACAAACAGTAGGTGGAAAGTGGGAAACTGGATCTGGGAAAACAAAAGCTAAAGAAGTTATGAAATCATATTGGACAATCAATTCAATGTGAAGCATCACACCGTGACCAAAGCCAAACCAGACTCAAACACTTTATTAAAGGCCTTGAACATCCAGGAGGCTGCGTAGTGAACTGGACTTGGCCAATGGTTTCGATGAGCCTAAAACTGGAAGAACACATTCAGAGTAGCCGTCCCTGTTCTTAAGACCATGCTGAAAAGTTTGAGAGGGTGCAGTAAAAAGCCATGCAAATCACTTGAGGACTGGAGAAAATGGTTGAGAGAGCCTTGAAGAGCTCAGTCTGTTTAGTTTATGAAAATTGTGAGGCAGCCTGATTTTGCTATGCAAGTGCCAGAGAGGGAAAATGCCACATACTAAAGAGCTTTTTAATCTAATGGAGAAAGGCTTTACAAGAAACAAAAGAGGGGAACTGAAGCCAGACAAACTGAGATTTGGAAGAAAACCCACTTTTAAAAATTTCAGAGTGGAATTAAGGACAAACTCTCAAGGCAAGTGATAGATTCCCTCATCCGCATGTTTTCAAATTAAGACCAGAGGATTCTCTGAAAAATAAACGGAAGTTAATATGTGCTCAGAAACAAGCAGTCGGCTTCATAGAGTAAAAACGCCTGAAATTTCATAGCTTGCAGTCACACACAAGTTGATAAAAAAACCTAACCATTTCTTTGCACTTAAACTCTATGAATGCCTTATCTTTCAAGAAATACTACTGAAAGGTGGTGTTTTCAATCACTTGTAAGGAATTTGCATAACTACCACTCCTTTTTAAGTGAAGTGCTCACTGTAGTCATGCTTCACACCCATTTCATGGTTGTGTTCTATTTGTTCATATTTGCTGGCACTCACAATTTCAAGACTTATTGATGGATACAGCTACTTCAAATAAAAATGAACAAAAGAGGAAAAGGTGGTTATAAAGAAACAAGAACCAAAAAAACCCATCTGCACACCCATAAATTAAACCTTGAATTGTCCTACAGCCTGCGGGAAACACCATTTCCCCAGGAGTTGTGAAGAGTCTAGATGGAAGCTATTTAAAACAAGTTCTTTACCCCTTACATTCACTTTGATGACTGAGACATTATAAACCATCATATTTAGCTGGAATGTGATACAAGCTCAGGAGACAATCAAGAGAGTGTTAAACACAAGTCAGGCAACAAACACAGAGAATATAAACTCTAGTTGTACCCCTGTGTGAGCCAGATATACACACATGTAAGTATATACCTTCACACAGCAGTATAACGCTTCTTACCTGAGGGCATTCTAGCATCTGAAACACACTGATGCCTCCAAAAGCTAATGGCAGATCTTTCTCTGTTCTGCAGTCGACATAACCTCTCGGCGAGCCCGCCCCTGCAGAAGAATAAAGGAATGCTCAATTTTGCCAAGAATCAGTATTCAGTTTTGCCAAGTGACAAGCCACAGGGCAGACGGAATACGTATGCTTTGACTCTCAGAGGCAGAAATATAGAGTAAAATTACATGCTGCAGATTAGTTGTCCTAACTTTGATTTTCCAATGGATATACAATACACTCCCAATAAGACATACACGCATGGTCAATACACGTACTAAAACATTTCCACTATCCAGGTGTCCAAAATTTTCCCATTTTCAGTCCTGTCTCCAACACAAGCATTGTAACAAAGAGTTTCCAACTTTTCTTTGCACTTACCCACATATACTCATAGATGCTACAGACAACTGTGAATTCAAAACAAACCAGTATAACCACCAGTTATAACAGGTTAGGGTTTGGTTGGTTTTTTTTTTCCCCTCACAGATTTGTTTGTCTGTTGGCAAGGAGCGATCACAAAAATATTCTTTTACCCATACTTGACCCTATGATTCACTTCACAAGCTGGGTCAAGTGTGCAGTTTCAGTGGTCTGAACACTCTCCAAGATGGAATTAATTTAGCATTCCCAAGGTGAGGAGCAGAGGAGTGGCATCTAGCACAAATACACTTAAGGTAACACTAAAGCAATTCCTGCCCCTGGATTCAAAACCGGAAGACAGAATATCTCATTTTAAGAACAAAAAGACGCATGTGTTGGAAGCTGCCTTTGGGCTACTACAAAGAGTTTTAGGCTACTGTGGGAGCATTTTTCTTTGGCTTCAGAGAAGTTATTTGCATAAAAACCTACTGGTTTCATGGTTATTACCCACAATAATTATACACTGTTACGGTTTCAGGCCTGATATGCCTACCAGGGAGGGTTCCACCATCACTTTCAACTTCAGTACTAATTTGCTAACCCTGTCTGTATTAGGGTAATAGTCATGACATGAAAAGTAAACCTGTGCCTTTCCTTAGCAGCCCTCTGCGCTAATAAAATTAATTAATATTTATTGACCATCATCCTGGCACTCACATTCCAAACACAGTTAGAAATAGTTTAAATAGAAAACTTCATAAAGAATTTTGCACCTGCTGGGTTGCAGACTATAAAATATAACCAAGAACACATTCATGAGAGGTTCTCAGCTAGTCGTGAGAATGCTTTTGTTTTTATAACATCAGTTTCATATATTGTGAAATTGGAAAACAAAATTCAAGAACATGCATGCACAAAAGGAATTTCTATGGCAAGAGAAACTGTTGGTAGTTTATAGTTTGCTTCTTTTAAAAAGTAGAAACAAAGAAATTTAAACATCACCTCAAACCCAGGAGAATCAAGCTCAGACATGTAAAAAACAGAAAACAGTGTTTTCTGATACATATTCTAATGGATTTGATGACAACAGCATTTGGAAAGTACTAGTTCCTTCTCATACAGAACAGGTGCCCACACTGTTGAAAACTCTTGAGCATGTGCTTTGAGATGCTGTGAACTCCCCGGCGTCACTCGCGGCTGCGCAGCTCCGGCAGTTACACAGCGCTCACACAAAGCACAGCACGGTATTAAGCAGGTGCCAGCTTCACTCTAAGAACCAACTCCATGTTTTTAAAAAAGGTAAAAGGTTAAAATTACTATTATGTTATTCCAAATTGCACACCTGTGGATTGTTAAACACCTAACGAACTTTTATACTCAGTCTTTGGTAGTTAACCGTGTTTACTGAGACTAACAGTCATTTTTTGGCCTGGATTCTATCACATGGTAGTAACTTTCTGCTCATTTTGGTAATACAAAGTAGAGACGAGTAACACTTACTTTTCATTGTCCACATTTTCCTCTGGAAAATCCCCTAGCTTTCCTGGCTTTTCAGACTGCAGAAACTGTTTGGCTTAATTTTTCCAGATATGAGAGGGGTTATTTGCATCAGGAGTGGAGACCGGATTCTACAGTACCAGGTCTTGGTTAATCTAGAGTTTGCATTTATTTCCACATCTAGCTGCTTTGAGAAGTTCAGAGCTTAGAAAAGTTGGGAAAATCTAGACATTTAGAAAAATATTCAGTTCCCTCTTTTGCACAGCTCTAGCCCTTATGATGCATGTAATTGCCCTCTGTAACAAACACAACATCTGGTGGGTGTGTCTATATATAAATAATTAGGAACTATATTTTGATTGCTATTGTACAAATTCTTTAATCAAGGGAATTGGCAAACTGTATGTAAATAACAAAAACTGTAATTTGAGATACATACTTTACTGACCACCACTTCAAACTTACCCCCCAAAATGTTTTAATATGAGCAAGTGGAACACATTTGGCAAATTGTTAATGTAAAGGCTGATCAGTGAAGCCAAACTGCTCAGATATAATCTCCACTGCCCAAAACCATTTTTCTTTTAATCACAAAACGTTCAGTACGACTATTTAGTTTCTTTAAATCCCTGAAGATGGACAGATTTAACAAGCAGAAATCCATGTCTTATTTCCGCACTAAATCTGAGCTTGTTGAAATACTACGTTTAAACAACACGTTGCCATTACTCTTCACATCCAACAGTATCCATATGAAAGACAAATTTGATGACTGTAAGAAATCTCAGCATCTAGTACAAAAAGCTCAGTTTCTGGTGGTTGCCCCTTTCCACAAACTTCAACAGCAAGACCGAAGAGCCACCATCTGACAAGTATCACCAAAAGGTAACACTGAGCCTGATCTGTGACTCTCAGGCTGCTGGTCCCCCTTCCAGCCAATGAGGCTAATAGAAAAAAAAAGAAAGAAAGGAAAACAAAGAAAAGGAAAAAAAGGAGTGAGAAGGCTGTGTTTTGAAAAGTCATTTTCAGTGCTTCTGAAGTGCTGAAGATCCCTCTGTGTTTATTTATTAAGGTTTCCATTCAGCAGGGCACTCACAAAAATAACCCCGCATTCATCTACGTTTACTCCGTTCCAGACTTCATTTAAATTTAATCACAGTGAACACTTAAGCATCTCATATATGTATTGCATATGTATTTCAAACCACTATAGGTTGCACAACCATATATTCCATCTCAAGACTGGAAAAATTCCCATCCTTTTGTCTTTTCAAAGCAAGGACAGAACTCCTCTGGTACTTCCAAGTTAACTGGTGAAGTAACTGACTTCTGCAACACTCAGCTGTCCATTTCCACTCCGTGGGATGCTTGCTGAAGAATTAAAAAGGACCCCTAAGCAAGCTGGCATTTAATTTGTCAACACTGCAAACCCATCAGCTATTATCAGCTAGTTTACAACTTGCAAAATAGTAGCAACACTGAATGCTGACAGTCACTGCCAAGCACTCTGTTAGTGCACAAAACCGCACGGGTACCTATGAAAGACCTGAGTGAAGATGATGTTGGCTAAACGAGCACAGGTCTCCTCTGCAGAGGCCCACATCCTCTCATGAAGCTGTTGACTTCATCAAGTAACAAGGGACCAGAAAGAGTAATTTTAGCTTTGCAGACTAGCCCCAAGCAAGCTCTGACTCAACAACTGGATTTATAAACTTTCAGCTTGGATGAAATGATTGCTGGTGTTATTCTGTTTGTTAAATGTGGGCTACCTTTCTGGAATCAAACCATAACACACTTGCTTTTCCTATGTGATACAACAGACAAAGACCAAAGTAGACAGCAGTAATTTAAAGTCCCTATAAAATTTGTCAAGTAATTATAACGCTGCTACAAGTTCTGGGGTCTTTCCCTTGGAAAGGAATCACTCTTTCTCCCGACTCACAATTTCCCTGTCAAATCAACAGCTTCTGAAGTACATACCTAAAATAAAAGGAAAATGGAAGATCTGTACTGTAACAGGTGAAAATTAATAATAATAGATAAAATGAAACAACAGATAAAATTTCTGACACGCAGCTCTGAAGAGCCAGTTGTGTCTGCCAACACAAAGATATAGAGAAAAGACCTTCCACATATATTTTAAAAAAAAAAAATATAAACTGAGTGGACAGACAATGCAGGATTTAGTAACTGCACTGGATGCTGGATTTTTTTGCACACCAGTTGCTCACATTTCAACACTCAGATCTATTGTACCCACACAGAGAAGCTACACTAGCCAAAGTCAACAAGGCAGGCACACTGAAAGCCTCTCCTAGAGTCTTAAGGAATCGCAGATTTGGAGCCTCTAAGAGTCCAATAAGCCAAAATTCTTTTTGAGTCTATGTAGTCTCTTACCACTCTTCCTTCAACTGATCCACAAAGGAGGTCACCTCCATATGTGGAAAAAAAATACCATTTTAATGCATCCCCACAGCACAGCCAGAGCCAGAGGTATCTTTCAGCAATTGCATTAGACAAAAGTGGCCACCTAGAGAATTTACAGTGTCTTCAGCTATGAATTCCAACCAGCATATACTTCAGTCACTGTCAGTGCCACCTTTAACAATTAAACTTTTACAAGTGGTGTCTGGACATTATACCACAATTAGCCCTGCAAATCAAAAGTAGGTTTTTGTCATAGATACCAAAGCTTCATCATTTCCATGGAGTGAGAGTTGGTTTCCAGATCCTAGTTGCCTCAGACAATGCAGAGGAAAAGAGAGGTTACAGTCTGAACTGCTGAGAATAGGGCGGGGGAGCACTTTCTACATCCCATAGTGAAAGATTATAAGTAAAACTTTATTGATGGTTCATTTTCCCATGCCTCTACTTAGCCAAGTTATCCCACAGAAAAGATTTGAAATAACTTAGGAATATCTTTGGAAATAGGTAAGATTTGGGGCCTGTCCTTTTATACTTTTGAAAACATCGATCAACCCTTCTTACCAGCCACTGAAAAAAACCCAACTCACAGTTGAAACGTTTATGACAGCTCTCTGGCTCTTCAGACTCCTTAGTAGAAAAAAATTATTTCAGATTGTCCTACCTCTCTTACAGCAGAGGATCTCAGCAGAAGTAGGATGATTTAGTAATGACAGTCTTCCCAGAAATAAGTTTTTCCTTTTTTTTTTTTTGCCAGTACATAAAAAAATAAAATTAAAAAAAAATCAAGTGCCAGACTCACACACACAATTTCACATAGAATAAAGTAACAAAGTTGAGAGGAAGACTCTGTAGGAACCAGTTTTGATGGGGGAACAGCCGTACCACATGAGATTAGGGAAGCGCCTTCCCTTCAGTTCTGAAGACTTGCCCGAGCAGAGATCTTGCTGAGAAAAGCAAGCTCCATGGTTAAAACAAACTAAAGGCACCAAAAAGATTTCTCTCTGATGGGGAACAACATCATGCCACTAAACCATTCCAATCAGTAAAATACATTTCACATGTAACTAGAGATATTTGTCATTTTAAGGAAAGCTACAGTTTTTTTACTTAAATGGGAGTTTTCTTCCTGTTAACACCAAACACCTGGCACAGTGAAGTGAAACCATCCACACTTTCTAAAAAAGAAAAGACATTTTAACTCTCAGTAACTGGAAAATAATTTGCCTGTGTACATTGCCAGTGATTACAAGCGATACATCTGTAGTGGAGCCATGATACTCTGCAGTTACATTCTCCCTATCCCGATCCAACAAGAAATTCACTACCAAGGAAAACTTAATCCAGTAGTTAGAATCAGCAGAAGAACATGACGGCCAAAGGGTCCGTCTGTTGCTGTTACACCCCCCCCATGCTACTTGTGGGTGCGTGTAAGAAAGAGCAGACCCAATTTCAGAGTAAAAGCCTGCTTCGTGTGTGCCAGCTCCTTCCGCCCTTGGCGATTTCCTTTATTTTCAGGACCTTGGTTGGCCTCATGTGACAACTGGGTTTCGTTTTACTGCACGTAGTACCAGGACATTCTGTAATTTTCCCCTCTTTTGATAACAAAAGTTAACTTTAGCAGATCAGATCTATAAGGGGTCTGCATACAAGTAGATATAAGATAATTAAACAGAATTTCCTGTGATTTTATTTTACTATTAAACTAAAACCAGACAATGAAATATTAGAAAACAAACAAAAAGCTAACACAGCTATTCTTCAATACTAAAAGCTCTTGCAACGTGACAGATTTACAAGTAGGGTTAGCATTATATAACTCAAGATATCCATTTCCTGCACTGGAACCCA
Source organism: Nycticryphes semicollaris (assembly GCA_013400055.1). NCBI lineage: Eukaryota > Metazoa > Chordata > Aves > Charadriiformes > Rostratulidae > Nycticryphes > Nycticryphes semicollaris. Next base: position 1,894,854 of record VXBJ01004668.1, on the reverse strand, counting down.
GGCTTTATTTTTTCTGATGGAAATAAAATCTACTAGAAAAAAACAAACCATTTATAAAACCTTTAAGAAAGGTTTACTTGTAGACAAGAGAAGCTGAATGCGTGCCCTTTGAGTTTTCTTCTTTATAAATACTGGATGAACCCAGTTACTAGTTCAACCCGTGCAACAAACTTTAAGACTTTGAATACTCTTAATTTCTCCCTTCTTTCACAAGGGAGCTTTGAGAAACTTGGAACTAGTGCAGTTTAGCATTAACGTGAATTCCAAATCTAAAAAGAAGAGCTTCCTGAAGGCTGTTATTTGCAGTATATACTGTTTCCCCTCATGTTTGCAAATCTCTTGCATTATTTTCCCACGCCATGTTGACTCAAGCTGAGAAATTGAAACTTTGTGGTGGAATAAAAGGGCACGAACATCTAAACCCAACACCTCTTGACTTGATCACCAAGGCAATTCACCTCAGTATCACGTACCACTGGTAGCACTTTGTTATCAACTCATGGGCTTAGTACAATGACATTTATCTCTCAGAATACCTGGGAAGATTATATTAACTCCCGCTCCATCCATCACCAGTTTTGTTTAAATAAAAGAAGGCGGCTACACAAGTTGGCATATAAACCCAAGGATTAAGGTGAGAATATCCAGGATCAGTGGTATTGATGGCTGTCAATGAAAATGATGATACTTTGGTACTAGCATGACAGTAGAAAATAATTTATTTGAATTTTTCCACAGACTGTTACATCTTTTTTATTTGGTTTTGATTGGGGTTTGGGAGGGAGGAATTGCTCAGGGGTTTCTTTGAGGTTGCACAGAAAAGTGTAGTTATTGAGGTAACAGGAGCATAGCTGCAATCAGGTAATGTAAATCTAAATGCAGATTGCAGCATGCCTGAAGAATTTGGAAGAGAATGTTACACATGGTATAAGATTTTTTTCAGAATACGTAAACTAAATTTTTTGGAAAATATTCTCTCCACTTTTGAAGATGGCTTTAGTTACCTCAAACAGCAAGGAGATGAAAATAGACATACTTTCTATTTTCTTAAAAGTGGAAAAAAACCCATAGGAGGCTTATCCTACCCACATCAAGACACTTCCATGAAGTAAACATACTAAATATGGTCTGCATTTGGAGTAGAACTTCTCACACAAGAACTCACATAGGAAGACAGCAGCTCTCCCACCTGCAACATCTCCGCTCAACCATTCTTCCCTAAGCACCAGCCCGGAAAAAGAGAGCCCAGCTAAGCAGAGACTCTTGGCTCTCCTCCACCTACTGTGCAGTTCCAAATGGCCCGAGTGGGAGCCTGTGGGCCAGATCCAGCTTGCGGGATCGTTTTCCCTGCTCACTGCTTTTTCTTCCGTGGCTTCAATCTGCAGCAGAGGTGGAAAGGAAGGAGAAAGGACAAGCCACAAACTGCTATGGTCTAGTGGGAGGTGTCCCTGCCCATGTTAGTGGGGTTGGGACTCCATGATCTTTAAGATCCCTTCTAACCTAAACCCTTCTATGATTCTATGTCACTTTTAGCTAAATAAACAGAAAGAAGATGTTTTCACTGCATCAATCAAGAAGCTGACAAATCCTTCCCCGAACTGGCCTTCAATCCCCAGCACTGAAAACCTCAGTTTTCCTATTGAGAATACGGACACTTATATCCACCGTTAGCACAGCAAAGAAACAAGAATGGGATAGGAAAGGACGGGAAAGAGAGACACACGGAATTAATGCCCTGAACAGGAAGAGCGAAAAGATGACAATTACCTGGACAAGCAAAATGACTAGATAAACAAAACTCATAACTGAGGAATTTCCTGCCTGCTTCCTTGTTCCCAAAGGAACCCATGATGGAACCACAGGACAGATGAGTGAAAAACCCTGCAAGCTCTGCTCCTCTGGCCACTCTGGACAGATTACATTCTATATTGATGTTGTTTGTTTTTAAAGCTATTTATTCTCTTATACACTTGTTTCAGAGTATCTTTGTTGTAAGATAGATTTTTTGCACTGAGACTGTTGGTAGTAGAGGTCATCAAATGAAGCTGGTAGGTGCACGTTCAAGTCATGTTTAAGCTACAGAATTCCTAACCCTGGGATGTTATGATGAAAGCTGGAAGTGCAGCTGGGCTAAACACCACTATACGCTTGTCCTGTTCTTATTACCTTCACACATACTTGCTTTTGGCTACCAACAGACATTTTGGGGGGTTACAGCTTTGGTTTGACCTAGTACAGTTGTGTCTTTGTGTTTTTAAAGTAAGAAGAAATAAAGCCTGATTGTACAAGCAAAGTACTTTTAAGTATAGAGATTCTCAGTAGTTAAGACTTTCAAATATGCTCCTTTAGACAGAATTTTGAAATAGCCAAGAACAGAAAAATAAGGTAAGGATATTTAACCAAAGTGAAGATTTACTTTTAAAGTAATTGATTGATTTATTACTGTACATAGAATCAGCTATAGAAAAAGGTAAGAAAGAATGACATTTTTAAAAATACAAGAGCTATCTGTAGCAACACCCTGTGTAATTGCAGTTCTCCATGCCTTAAGGCATACCTTCATATTTAAGTTAAACCAACCTTTGTTAACTCAATATAGGAAGAGACCATTTCTGCACTGTAATTAGCTACAGAAACAGTGATTTGTAAACATCAGGCTTCCACTGCTCAGGGTCCAGATGTTTTCTTTTAGCAGTTAGATATCTTTTAAATGTATTTAATTTAGGCAGAGATTAAAATTTCAGATTAATAAATACACCTCACCTTCCTCAAATATCACTCTGACCTGCACTATTCAACACTTGCTCATCCAGCTCTTTCCTACTTTGTTTTGGATAGTTTTACCCGGATAAATCTGGAGAGAACAAAAAAACCCAAAAAAATCAGAGCTACAGCAGTTGTGCAGACTATCTGGAGAGGCACAAAGCAATGAAATGATTAGAAGCTAAAACAGAAGTATGTCCACTCACACATCTGTAAGGTACTGTAAACCATTATTAGAAGTGCAAAAACTGTATCTATTTGTGCACAGGAGTTCAAGATCAAGAGCCTTCACTACAGATTTTAAAAATTAACTGAGTTCTTTCTTGCCTTGCTTGCTTGTTTAAAGACAAATTACATTCTTTAAGTTTTTGGAATTAACTAAAATGTTAATCCTTGTGTCCTGATTTCAGCTGGGACAGAGTTAGTTTTCTTTCTAGTAGCTGCTGTGTTTTGGATTTAGTATGAAAATAATGCTGGTAACACATATTGTTTTAGCTTTTGCTAAGTGATGTTTACATTAGTCAAGGACTTTTTCAACTTCCCATGGAAGCTGAGAGGGAGCACAGACAGGACAAGCTGGCCAAAGGACTATTCTGTACCATAGACATCATGTTCAGTATATAAATAGGGATTGGTTGGGAAGCTGGAATTTGCGATAGTTGCTTAGGACAGGTTGAGCAACTGATCATCAGGTGATGAAAGCAAATTGTGTCGCATCATTTTATTTTGTATAGTATTTTACCATTATTATTTTTATTAATGTATTTTCCCTCTTGTGTTACTGTTCTATTAAATCGTTGTTATCTCAATCCACAAGTTGGTTTTTTCCCCCTTCCTTCCTTTTCTCCCCCTTCTCCATACTCCACTGGTAGGAGGGAATGAGCAAGTGGCTGCGCAGTCCTAGTTGCTGGCTGGGGTTAAACCCTGACACCTTGAAACGCATTCCTACTCTTCTGTAAGTGTTCTTTTACTTACAATTAGAAACCCCCTCAAACATTTCCTTAAGGCAGACAGCATTTACCTCAGTAGCTTCCTTTTCTTTGCGGAGTCAGCAGGGGCTTGGGGGACCTTGCCCACCTGCTTCCCGGGGGTGCGGAGAAGGGCCTGCGCAGACCTCACCCACTCGCTGGCTGGTCGTGCTGTAGCATCCTCCGCGTCCACTCCTGACCTCGACCATAAACTCTTTGTGGATTGTGGAGCAGTGGTTGCCAGGCTCATCTCTCTTTCTCCCATGCTGTCATTATCGGATGAATACTCAGAAATTTCTGCCGAAGTTGTCTAAACAAATAGAAATATAAAGCCATTTAAACAGAATGCTAATTACATAGCACAGGTTTGTGTAGGCAGCTATTTATGTTCCCTAGTAATCCATAATGCCAATTTATTAATATAACTTGGACAACCTCAATGTAAATGCACATTATTCTTTCATAAATGAACATGACTCCTGAATATAAGGGACAATTGGGATGAAAAACTTTATTTTTTCAAAATATTAGATCTGGAAAATTTATCAAAACAATAAGCCAATGCTTATCTCTATCAGGAGAAGATTCCAGACAGGTGTCAGGATTAAAGCAAGTTTTCAGGAAAGCAGAAAGAGGCTAATGAGTGACAGGGAGTGTGACTGGCAGAGGGGCTGAGAGAAAAGGGGGTTTTCACATCAGGATTCAAGTAAGTAGGAAGGCTGGCTTCCATAGTCTGAAGGGCGGGAAAAAATACATGCCCCTATTGAGAACTCATAGCTGGCAAAAAGTATGTCACCTTTTCTTAAAAAAAGATTTTGACTACTCAAGCCAGCCTTCACCCATGTCCAGCAGGCCTATAGCTTCCCAGGAAGGTTTCAGAAGTTGAGAATAAGCTATCAGGCTGTATCTAGGTAGCTCCAGGGAGAACTGACCACTGGTCAGCAGCCAGGGCTGTAAGCAAGGAGGGCTGAAGTTCAGACTCATCAAACCTCACTGGAGCTCTTCTCCCAGAAACTCAGAGGCCACACTGAACTTATCCCACCAAAGAAGGGATGAAAGGAGAGGATGAGAAGGCCCAAAAACAAGATTGCAAAGAGACGTGGAAGGCTGAGGAGAGGGTGGGCAGGGAAGATCCACCTGCTTTGGCTCAGCTTGTTTTACTCTCCTTTAGGGTTCCTGCACAAGCAGGGCAAGGCAGCAGAGTTGGCACCTAAGGTGAGCTCTGCACAGTTGTTCCATATACTATGCTCTCTAGACCCCGTGTTTCTTAAAGGACTGAGTCTTAAGCAAAAATACTGGGAAAGTAGCGTTTCACCTAGTACAGAATGGTCTAAAACTGAGAAATAGGCAGAAGACTAAGAAACGTGAGCTGGGCTCAGCCTTCAAGAGCTACTTGGGAAAAAACCCACAACACTGTGCAAGTTCTGGTGGGGTGAACAAGGTAACAGACCCATCACTGGGACAACCAGCACTAGCCCAGCTCAAGGAGGCTTGCACAAAACCGTTGTGTTGAATCAGCAGGTTAAGGAACTCAGCCTGATCCTTGAATAAACCAAAACATTAGGTTCACATTATCACTGGGGAACCGGAAAACCCCAAAGACTGACTTTGCTCCAGATCATGCTCCCTGGATCACAGAATAGGTCCTGAAATAAATCAGCCTGTTCCTCTGGCCTAATGCAGTGAGCAGCTCTCCATAGATTGTCTGACAACTGGCTCAGAGAGACTTGAAAGATAAAAGACGAAAGAGAGGGAAATCACAGCATTCAGTAATGCTGTTGTGCATGTTATTAATTAGTGTAATCATCTGAAACCAACATTTCTCAACTGTGTACAAAAACGAGTTCAGCTCTTGCCAGTTCTTTAATACATTCTTCATGTAAGTGATGAGACACTGTGTTCATGTTCTGAGAGCTTACCTAAGTATTCTGGAAATTGAAAGGATCTTTTAAAGTTACCCAGAGAAGGAGAATAGCTAAAAGAATGTAATTAATATCAGCCTGTTTTAAACACACCACAGTCAACATGAGTCCCTTGGCAACAATATTTCTCTGAAAACAAACTCCTTCCACGTTGGAAAAGAGCCAGAAATAAAAGGTTTCAAACAGTATGAAAGCAGTAAGCAAGCACTTCATTCTTAAAACACCGTTCCAACGCACATTTTTGCTTCAGGAATGTTTTAATTTTCCTTGAATTGCTGTGATATCCACTGCACTGAAAGAAAGGATGCAAATCTGAAGTTCTTTGACCAAGTAAAATGCAAATGAGGAAATCTCCTGGCATGAGTTTCAAGTTAAGCACATGTTTTAATCCCACTGACTGCTGTAAGAGTTCAGAAGCTTTTCTAAGTAAAGATCGTCTAATAAATAATTTAATTCTACTGCTAATATTTATTATTTTATACTTGTTTAGACTTAACTTCCCCAAGGAAATCGTACTTTGAGGCTTTTGTTTTTGGTTTGTTTACTTGTTAGAGTTTCGCATTTGGGTTTTGTTGGGGTTTTTTTTTTTTAATTGTTCAGTTGGAAATTTTTCTTAAAAGAGGAAACTGTAAAAATGGAGAAGAAAAACAAAGCACAAAACCTCAACCTTCCAATTCCGTATATTATTTATCTGTAGCCACCATCCGAAATACAGTCTGAAGAGAAAAATATTTTAAAAACATAGAGACATGTTTTTTCGAGTATTCAGTAAATAAGCTGGCACGTCTGCCAACATTAGCGTAGTGGACAGATGGCAAAAAAAAAGAGCAGCATTTAATTACTTAGATTTCCATTAAACCAATCATTGATACGTAGTGAAGAAATTGTTTATCAACTACCAACATCTTAAACATTGTGAATTTTCAAGGGGTGGGATTTTTTTTTTTAAATAATATGCCCAGTAATAACACAAGGAGTTTCTGAAGAGCATCATTGCTAAGCAGAGAGAAGTGTCAAAAGTAGTGGATTTTTCTACATTGCTTATTTCTTCAAAATATAGTAATGTTTGATTATGGTGACTGAAGGTACACTGCTCCCCACCACACGCAGGCTCCTTTCCCCACCTCAGTCCCCTCCTTCAACCCAAGCCCAATCCAATCATCCCCATCCTGAGCTTTTCCGTGACTGTCTCCCAGATATATCCCAGTCCCTCCAAATACTTAGTAGCAGACTGTTCACTGGGATTTACCTATCACTTCCAATAATGACCTTGCCACAACACCCTCTTACATCAGGCTAAACACTCTTCCATGTCCTAGGCCTGAGTTGACAAAAAAAATAACGCAGAAGCTGACCTCAATCTCTCACAAACGTGACAAACATGGCTCATTTTGTTCACTTCTAGAATGAACAGATTTGCTCGGTGACTGGTTTCATTTGAAAGGTTCTAAATGCTCCCATTTCATGGCTCCTTTTTTTAAGGAAAAAATAACTTTAATATAAGTGCACAGAATATTGCCATTTTTTCTGATATGATTTGGCTACAGAAAAAAAAGAAAAGAAAAAGGTCGGTGAGTACCGTAGCTGAGCATCCAGGACTCTGTATTTTTAAAGATAAGCATGTTTAAATCAAAATGCATCAAAAGAGAGCTCTCAAGATTAATTAATTTATGATATATTTTTGACAGCACTCACCAGTACTAGCTAACATACAGGATCATACCAATGTTAGAATGAGTTAAACAGTTAAGACTGCTACAGAATATATGATTACCTGTGTCAATTTAATTGTAAAAAATAATCACCAAAAAACCAACCACAGAAATGGTAAAATCCTGGCCCAAATTCTTCAGAGACAAAACTCTTGACTTCAGGGAAATAAAGACAGCAACCTGTAAGCACGTAGATTTTGCAGAAGGCAGCACAGAAGACACCGTGCTATTACTTCTGTGGCCAAGTACTCCCTCCCTCACCCTCAAGAGATTTGCTTCGGCTGCCTGTTGCTTGGCCTTGAACACCTTGTGAGTTCTCCAGGAGTTCCTTTGCAGCCTGCACAGCATTTGCCTCCAGCAGGTCTGAAAATATTACCTCTTGAATAATGACAGAATCAAGAAATATGTGTATTTGATGACTTCAATAAACACTTGATACTTCTTACCAATAAAATAGCAGTGACTTAGTCTAAGAAGCGTTACATTCCCATTTGAAATTTCCAGCTTCAGCACAAAAAGCAGAACTGTACAAAACTTTCTCTCCAAAGAAAAAGCTAGTATATTAATCCTATTAAAAAAAATACACCCATATTTTTAGGTAGAGGCACTCTCATGCAGTGACTGCAAATTGAGGCAAGGACATGAGCTGTGGGGAGAGTTTCTCAGCCCCCTTAGCTCTCCTCCCAAGATACATCAACCCACTGAAACTTTCCTGTGCAAAAATGTCAGTATATTCACCCTGCTTTTCTATTGCTCAAATACTTTCACAGACATTGTACATTCAGAAAGTGTTGTAAATCTTTTCCAGTTGATATGAAGACATCATGCAGACGTAATGCTCAATAAAAGCTCACAGGTATTCTGAACAAGTTCATCAGCCCAAACTAAGATGCTTCAGCATGCTGCAGTGTGTCTGAATCTCTTCCTACTGATAAGAAATTCTCTATAGATGCTGAAATAACTTTTTTCAGATGGAGGTCACTTACCTTGTCATTTCCTTCCATAAAAATAACAAATTTCTTCCCTCCCATTACCTTACTACAGCTAAGTTCAAACAGCAGAAGAACTATATAGAGTTTCTCAGATGGCAGCCTTAGGGAACCAGGCTTTCCCTAGGTCCCAGTGACAAGTTATGTCAGAAATGCAAATAGTATTTGAGAATTTCAGACTTCGATTGCTCTACATAGAGAGGAAAATTAATCTTGTGGCATTTCCTTTCCTACTTGTTCTTTCACGTATCTTTGTCTCTAACTTTGGAAACATTTTCTATTATGCTCTGCCTGTGGTCTCTTAGACTTTTTCCTCTTTCCTGATTCGCTTACTCTTTTCAGAGTTAACTTGCATTTCTCCTAACTACCCTCTCTTGACAGCTTTCAAGATGGATGGAAGGTGACTGGTATTAACAAACACATACAGTGATCCTAGGCAGCTATCACAGAATCACAGAATGGTTAGAATTGGAACAGACCTTAAAGATCATCAATTCCAACCACCCTACCATGGGCAGGGACACGTCCCACTAGAGCAGGTTGCTCAAACCTCCATCCAGCCTGGTCTTGAATACTCCCAGGGATGGGGCATCCACATCTTCTCTGGGCAACCTGTTCCAGTGTCTCAGCACCTTTACAGTAAATAATTTCTTTCTAGTGTCTAATCTAAATCTCATCTCTTTCAGTTTAAACACATTACCCCTTGTCCTATTGCCACACTCCCTGATAAAGCGTCCCTCCCATCTCTTCTGTGAGCCCCCTTCAGATACTGGAAGGCTGCTACAAGGTCTGGCTGGAGCCTTCTCCAGGCTGAATAACCCCAGCTCTCTCATCCTGTCTTCATATGAGAGGTTCTCCAGCCCTCTCATCACTTTCATAGCCTTCTGCAGGACCTGTTCCAAGAGGTCCATGTCCTTCCTGTGTTGAGGACACCAAAGCTGGACACAGTATTCCAGGTGGGGTCTCGTGAGAGCAGAGTAGAGGGGCAGACTATCCTACCGCCTTTTCTTTTATACACTCTTCCCTTCTGATAAGCAACGCTGCGTTTGCACTGCTGGTACTCTATGCTGTTATGCACGCAAAGGGATTCAAATGCAGCAAACTTCTACCCCAGGGAGTTAGCTACAGGTTGCAAGGAGATTTTGTATCTTGCATGGTACTCTCCAAAAAAACAGAGAAAGCAGAAAAGCCACTGGATTTGCTACAATGAATATTCACAAGCATAAATCAACAGTGTAGTATGTCAAAGGCCCAGGCTATGCTAATGAGTGCTTGAAGCTAACTCCACCAGAAGCTGGTTTGCAGGATTACAGGGAGTAGGGTAAAGGTAAAAGAAAAGAAGTTTCCCCTTAATTAATCAACACAAAATTAATTCAAACATTATGCACACAGATAGTACAGGATATTATTCAGCTCTATAAAGATAATTAAAGATACAAAGGATTTAAAGCTTGCAGTTCTCTTCAAAGCTTTTTGTTTGCTGAAGCTTTGACTGAAGCCTATGCCAAATATTTTCCTAGTAGCTTGAGAAATAATTTGGTTCTTGGTAAACTAGCTATTTTCACTCCAAAGAGATAAAATTCAGATACACCTTCACACAAGAAACTTGATGTTGAAGTGCAGAGCTAGGCGTGTGCCACTCTGTGGTTGACACCAAGCTTTCTTCTCACGGAATAACCACAGAAAGAGCACCCAAAATGCACAAGATTAGGTAGCAGTGCGTGGGCAGAGATAACCATAAGACAAAAAAAGAACAACAATGAAGACATAAATCATGAGTAAGATATTTTTGGACTTGCAAGCCCAAACTGACACAGCAGATTAACCGAAATTTGGTATCTGGAACAACCACCCAGTGCTATTACAGAGACAGCATATATTTAAAATGGTTCTCAGATAATACCTAGTTGTTTAGCCAAGTACAGCATTCCTCCTCAGCACATGTGCTCAGACCATCTGATCCATCCTAAATGTTTATCAGTGGTGTTGGTTCAGCACACTGGGAAGTGACACGTCCTGCTCCACACACATTAGCACTTTGTGGCTGCCATTGCACGAAACAGAACCGTACGCTCTTCCAGGGCACAAGAACGGCCACCTCGAGCATCCTTCTGGGACCCTCCAAGAGCAACTACCACCGAACTCACAAAGGGTGTGCACTCCTGTCTTCCTGCTCGGCCCCTGCTGAACACCACCATCTCCCTTCACACTGACACAGGAAAGAATTTTTGCTATCTCCTAGATGCCACCACCCCTAGGCTGGAATGCAGTAGTTATTAGCACACAAAATGGTTTATGCCAAGTAGCAAAGAAGAATGATGTATCTACTTGAATATGGAGGAGAAGTGTAGGCAGCAACACTGTAATTATTCAAAGCAGAACTTGGTCACAGACTGCACCCTCATCTCCTCTTAATGGTGTTTTGAGACCTTTAAACAAGTGGTTAGGACTGCTATGACTAATTAAAAAGGATTCATTGCATCCAGCAGCCAAACGCTTCTTATCATAAAGGAAATTGATTCATGATTATCTCTGGAGTAAGGAGGCCAGCTACTAAACCTTAAGCACCACTGCCTACCTGCTGGGCTTCCCTTTGGAGAGCTCCTGGGGAAGTCTTTCCTATGTTTCACCCCATTTATTCTGCAACCTCTCTCAAAAATTACAGCTGCATTAGCTCCTGTCTTAAAAGGTTACCCCTAGTATGGCTCAATTAAAAGGAGAAATAGCAATAGCTGCTATCAAATGAAAAGCAAATGGGGCAGTTTCAGAGATACCTTCATGGACTGCAGGAGTTAAAAGGGCTTTGATGTAACCATGGAAATTACTGGAATGCTATGGCTGCTGTCGAGCCCGACCACCAGTTATATCCCGATGCTGGGCTTCTTGCAGGATTTCTGAAACCAAGAGAAGGTATGGAGGACAACACAGACAGGGAAACTCCCTCGTGCACTTCAAAGAGTGAGGAAGTTGGAGTACAGTACACAAGACCACAAAATGGTGTTTTATATCACACATGAAATAACAATTAACAAAATAAATAACTTCAGCAGTTATCAGCTCCTGTGCTGTGTGTAGATCATACTACCTTGAAGTGGAAAATGAGGTGACGATTGGGATTACACGCAGTATGTTTGGTTGTGCATTCTTTATTGTAAGGGAGAGGTGCATGGGTTGGTTTGGTTTGAGCTCTCTCACACACAATCCTGTACACGTACACCACTGGCAGGCAGTAGCCTGCATGCAGCACTAATTCTTCCAGAAAACAACAATGAAAAAAATAATAAAATTAGAATAAGATTTTACACACACGCACAAAAAATAATTTAAAAAAACCCCCCAACATGAATATCTGATCTCTGAAAGGAAAACTTTGGGAGCAGAGTAATTTAAATCACAACAAAAGAGACTTTTTTATAGACCTAATGAAAAGATAGCATTTTAGTGACTTTTGGGTTTTTTAAAGCCAAGGTAAAGAATACACAAGTGGCAGGGATGATGAAATCAAAGCCATAACTTCTAATCCTGAGCAGAAACCTCAGCTTTTACAAGTCAAACAGGTTTAGCAGGCTATACCTCTAGAGATACATCCACAAAGTGTTCCAGCCTGTCTCTCCCAGAACAGGTTGTTCTAAGGCATGGATCAGCCAACCGAAACAGGTGAGGCTGTCTTCTCAGCCCAGCTGTGTCTTTATACAAAATTAATCAGTAAAGCAAGAAGTACTGCATTTATTTCTAAGCGTAGTCTTTACATGTAGAATTAAAAAGCGATCCTGAAGGTAAGACAGAGCAAAAGAGCTGTCTCTGCCAAGCACAGGGGCAGGAAAGAACAGCAGGGGACAGTGAGCTATTAAGGTACAAGATGGGTGTGAAGCAGCAGTTTATCCAGTTAAAGGATACCCGTTTGTACTATACAGAGTAGCAGGAAAACCCTGCTGCAACCTTAGCATCGGTAGCGTTTGTGCTGCAACTGCACCTCCTAAAAGCATCATTTTAGTAACTCAGAGGCTTTAGCATTAAAAAGCCAACCTAGCACTTCCTAATATTCTGCATTACCACTGATCTCTCCATCGGTGTGCAACAGGAGAGTTAGTCAACTTCTAACAGACTCAACAACACTGAAAAATGTCACTACACAGACAACCTACAAGTTCTTTTCCTCCTTCGTCCAACTGTTTTTTTCCATCGTACAAGAACATCCTCAGTTTCTCCCAGGGAAAATGACTGGCTGTTAAAGGCAATTTGGATGAGGTTATGCATACAGCTGGCCAACGTTACATTCAAGTGGATTTACTATAACCCTTGCTCTCCATTCCTTCCTTAAAAAAAAAAAAAAAGAGGGGATGGGGGAGACACCACTTCACATGTTGCATCTTGCAGACTGTTCAGGGACAGAACCAGGTCTCCTCTCATGCAACTGTGTATTATCCCACGCAGTTGAGCTCTCATCTTGATAAGGATCCTCCAGATGACAGAGACCCGGGTTTTCAAATATAAATACCTGGCTCTGATAGGGCACGCAGATAATTACATCATTTTGCACAGAAGCCTCAACATTATGCACTGAAGTTTGGGCACATGAGAAAATTGCAGTAGGCTTATAATACCACTTAAACAGGGTTTAGTTCTTGACACAGAAATAGTTACTTTCATGTTTCCAAGGAACAGATGTTATCACATGGTCCGATAACCTACTTTCACATTCTTTGTTTATAGTTATTCACTCAGTTTCATTTATTAAAGTTAGTGGATTCAGGCCATGAAACCTCAGTTTTATTGTCTCTGGTTTAGGTGATGCTATGGTAATGGTCCAGGTTAAGGCTTGGATGTAACAAGAGGACTCAACTGAAGGGCATGATTAAAAGCCAAATTATTATTTATGAGCTAAATCCTAAGGCACTTAGACTAAACACCTGCAGGATTCGGTAGGAACTGTTAAGGGAGGAAATACATTTCCATCTTCCAGCAACTCTTTTGTTTTGTTCCAAGCCTTCGCAGAGAACAAATGCTTGTAATGAGAGGCAATATCTTTTATGAAACAAACTGTGGGAAAACAGACAAGCTTCCAGCACTTAGCCCTTCTATAGGTCCCAAGAGTTTGTCAAGATTTTTTTACTCCAAACAGATCATTTCGTCTACATAAATAAAAACTGCTTCTCTCATACCTTTAACCTCTACAGTTATGAATAACAATCCTGCCAGCTTTTTAAAAAAATATTTCTAAAAATGAAACCATGACAAAACACCTCTCACGATAACGTCAGTTTAGACCTAACAGGGAACAAAGACTTTAAAATATCTTTCATATTAAGTATTCACTTTCAGAAAGTAGGCGCTGAGTGCAAGCACGCTGGGTTTGAGATGAAAGGAAGCAATTCCAGAATAACTAACTGAGAGATTGCACTCAGATATTCAGTGAAGTACAGATTATGCACACCGACTTCTCATCCTCACTTGATCTGCCTGCAGTTTCCTGCGAAACCCCTTAGAAAAGGACTTATCAAAAAAGGAAAAAAACCAAAACAAACCAAAACAAGAAAGAAACTGAGAAAGAGAGGAAACACAACTGGCACAGTGTTGTGTAACACACCAATACAATACAGGCATCATTTCTGCAATAATGCTCAGCACTTAGTGGAAATTCTTTGTTCATCATTTCCACAGAGGTACACAGACATGTCTTGAACTTCAGACTCTGCGCTTCCAGCTTCCAGCTCCAGCAGCGCCGGCCTTCACAGCTCCAGCCCTGGCAGCTTAAAGAGACACCGGGCTGCCAGGCAGTGCAGAGCATTACATTCATTTTCTTCTACTCCCACTCACTCCACATTCTTCTCACTTGACTGTTCTTCCCTTTGCCCCATTTATTGCTTCACAGCGCCTGCGGTACTGCCCCCAAAGCCTAAAATAGTCGCTTCGTTTCTTCTGTCCTCTTCATTTCTCACTTCTTCCGACCCTTTCCCTCCTCTCCAGAAGTCCTTCCACAGCCTACCTTTTCTAGAACGTTGTTTTGTGGTTTTGCACTGTTAAAACTATTTTAAACGGCAAACATTTCAGGGCAGGAAATGTCTTACCGCGTCCGAAACACTGTGTTAGTGATGACAGGACATTCACATGCACAAAAGCACCACCTTCACCTCAGCTGATTTTTAACAATGATGAGAGCACCTATATGCAGACTCAAGAAACAGAAGGCCCATTTAATCGCTTTTCCAAGTAAGCCAAAGAACACCAAACAAGAAAGCTAGTTAAAAAAATGCGTTAAAAGTGCTCTGCTAAAATTAATTCTGTTTGGAGAAAGAACAAAGAACAAGCAGCCCAACACTTAAGTTTACAGATTTTTTTTTAGATCATGTGCTTAAGCTTCAGAGGAGCAAAAGAAAAATAAAATGAGCATCTACAGGGTAAGGCAGAGCAACTGAAAATTGTAATGTTGTTCTAAATACCCATTCTATAGAGAGATTCAGAGGTGCAAACTGCTATAACACTCTCTTAGGTTTGACACATTTATTTGCGCTGATTATTCACAGTACACGAAAAGATTTCAAAGGGAAGGCCAATTAAAGCTCCTTTGAGATCTAGATGAACGTGCTGTCGTATATGTGTGTTACAAAACATACAGTGACATGATTGCCATAACATACATTACGGGACACAGAGACTATCACAGATATTTAAAACTTTTATTAGTAAATAAGGATACCAGGTAAACATACAGGAAAAACACACTTGAAATGTGCCAGTAAGGTAGTAGCCAACTACACCCCTTGGACAATTAAACTCAATGGACTGCAAGTCTCTAAGAGCTGGCTGGCAACTGGCATGCAGAAACCACAAAATAAAGAGCTCTGAAATACAAACATCAGTAATTTGTTCCAAGCAATTCCTTATAAGGATTATAAAGCTTGCATAAAGTAGGAAGATTAAAAAGAATTAAGATATTGCTTCTCAGTTACAGACAGAAAGGGCCTCAGTGCCTGCCTGCACACTTTAAAACACTTCAAAAAGCAATAGTTGACTGGTTTCCACAGCAGTCACCAATATATTTTGACTTTGGGCCTCCACTATCTTAAATCAGATCAAGTTATTTCACTGAATTTCACTTCCATTCTCAAGTCGATGCTTGCTTTACTTCAGGCACAAGGGGAGGAATTCCGTAGAACTGTCATCTTCTTTTCTATTAGGTTAGAATGTGTCAATGTGTATTTACACATGGAAAAGGCAACCTCGGCTAGATTCAGAGGGTGGTATGTGTTGTCCCTTTTCCTTTTTTAAAATACAAGAGAAGCTCAATGCTGACAAGATAATACTAAAATAATTCAAGTTAATTCAACTTCTAGGAAGAGCATTTAAAAATAAAACGTGTCCTTCAAGATACTTTTAAGCTTTCGCTGCTTATTTTCCTCTTCCCAAAGTAAAAACACTCAAGTGATATTTGTCCTTCACTCTGATCTCTGCAGCTAGCAGGACTTTTAAAAAGCATTGCAAATATTTTTTTCTGGACCTTGTAAAGTGACCTATTAGCATTTTGACCAAAAACTTACATGTTATGTATGAAGCAACTAAAAATACAATGCAAGTTGCAATTTCCCAAAATATCTGGGGCCACAAATCCAGGCCCATAGTTTGTTCTAAAAGTGAATGGCAGAAAAATCCCTTTTATTAACCGGCAGTTAACTCTAAAAGACCAGCAGCTGAAGGTCTCAGACTGGGAAGCTGGGGCAGGGGGAGAGGGAAAAGCCAAGTTGAGAAAGGAGAAGGGACAGTAACAGCAGCTTGGAAGAAGGTGCTCAGGCAGCTCCGGGCACCCGGCTGCACTGTTTTTAGGAAGGGGATGATACAGGCGGCTTTACCTAAATGCAGAAGTACAAACAGTGGCATCCACTGTATCAATTTTGTGCTCATCTTACTGGCAACTATTTTGAGCAGATGGGTTTGTTTCTCAGTGGTTAAACAGCGAGGTACCAGCGTGCAGTCATATGTACTTCAGTAACAGCAAACGGTTCCCGGAGTCTCTTATAACTACCCTAAACCGGCAACATTTTCTACTCCCCACTCCAAATCACTGCAGGGATCCTTGTGCATTCAGTCACCTCAACTGCCGTAATGTTGACCTGCACGTCTCAGCTCACAACAACACTAATTTCATTTGGGTTAGACAGATGGGCCAGACATTCCAGCAGAATTGATTGGGGAGGGTAGGACATGAAAAATAAAAATCAGTCTTTTAAAATCCTGACAATTTGACATGCTTTGAGGGTAATTTTTCAGGGTACAATATAGGACTGAAAAGGTGCAAGATCTTGCTTTGTACTTGCTAAAAGCCCCATCAGTTTATCTCTATTGTTGGTTTAATGATTTAAACTCCAACTCATACAGAGACAAAGTTAAAGCAAGTTTTTAGACAGTGGCAGAATAGCAGGTACCATGTTTTTTTTCCTGGAGTTATCAATTCATTAAAAGCAAACTACACACTAATTCTAAACATTATTGAAAGAAAACAAAGTATTCAGCCTGTTAAGAAAATACTGAATAAAACCAAACAGAGCTGTGTCACATAACGGTGCAAGATGTCTAGGCATAAGGGTAACACAACTTCAGAATTCAGAAAAGAACTTGAATATTGTTGTAGAAAAGTTTGTTTCTCAGTTTTAAACTCCTCTGTCAAAATAATGTAAAAATACACTCATAAATGCATCATTTAAACCCTTGGTTTCCAAAACGCTGACTTAAGATTTCCACTGGAGGTATATTAATGCTCTGAATTATAGTAACTATAACACATACCAAGACTGCAGGATAAAAATCCTTTTGACATGTTTATTGACATCTACTACGGCCAAATTTACACTTGGAAATCTTAGACATTTTAAATGCATTTTCCCCCCATATTGCCAAAAGCAAACGGATTCCGTTATGTACTAATCACTTAAGAGGGAGGAGGAGCTGAGTTTCTATAGCAGAAGTTGACTATTTGTGTCAATTTGCAAGAGTACCATCGAACCAGTGAATTTATTATTGTTATTATTGATATTATGGTTAACGACAGTACTGGAAAACTGCATCCTGACAGCCAAAGAGAAGTATCATTATTCCTGGAATGCACGTATAGAAGGAATGCAAAGCCTACCCCTATGCAAAACAGCAAAAGCGAACCGTTACATTTAGAGTAGCTGATGAGACAACCACTTCTTAAGGAAAAAGCATTCAAGAAATCAAAAAACCCCATCAATTTAGCAAATCACCCACAATCTGTAACATCACAGTGAAAAAAGCATATGTATATGCACACACCCCACTACATCCCAAGCACAAGCATTTACATTTCCTCGTTCATATTTAAAACAAACCTGTCATTTACCATTTAGGAAAAGCCACATACTTTTCTCCCCAGTTTCAGGTTTGTGTATTTTTCTACACCTAATGTTAACCTGTTAGCTTGTTCTGCCTAAACTACGAGGACTCTGGCTATAAAGGGTGCCTGAATTCACTCTGCATTTTGCAGAATAGCAACTTCAGTTACCTTCACTAACTTCTACGTAAGCCTGTAGTATTTCAACATAAATTCTACTAAGCAGAAAAGGAAGAACAGCATATGTAGAAATGAGGTGCATGCACCTACACATGCATTCCTCCTTGCCCCAAAACTGAACTGTTACTTTCTAACCCACTACACACACGCTCTAGAAATTGGTTTCAAATATAGGAAAATATTGGCAGGATTTTCATGGCAGCTAACTTTACATTTGAAGAATTACAGAAACATAGTGCACAAAGATAGGGAGCAAAAGCAGTGATGCTTTCTTGTACTCAAGGCAAATATTCCCAGAGGGTCTATAGTTTCAAGTGCTGCTATACTGATAAACCTTGATGACATTAAACCAATGCCTTATTCATATCATGAACAGCAAGTATGGAAGTCCAGAAAAAAACCCAAAACCAAACCAGAGGCAGATCAGAAAAGCCCCTCTATTTCAGTTGGCAAGGATTTCAAAAGCACAGTGCAGGGAGAGGATCCAGCAAGCACATCACGTCAGGTTTGCTGTGAAAGCAACACCACTGGAGTTATGTACATGGGTTTTCTAGATATTACCGTGTTACCACAGATCACGGCCAAGACTTTGAAGACAGGGTACACAAACGTGGCCTCTCTGTTGATACAACCATGGCAGAAAGAAGCACAGACGATGTCTAAAGTAGTTTGTCAAAAACAATACATAAAACCACTATGATGGAAGCGGAGGAACGCTATTTGCTGCAGATGGCAAGCACCACCAAAAGAGTTTGCTTGTGACTGATGAAGTAAAACTGCACCAGAAGATTTCTAGGGAGAGAGCATAACCCAGAACTTACAAAAAGAAAATGCTCTTGGGAGAAATCTGGGGAATCCCCTGTTTCAAATCCAGATGAGGAAACCATAGCTGTAATAGGAACCCAAGGGCCTGCTCTAAAAGGCACACAATATTCACTGTCTGAACACGTGAACCTTCACAATAAAGTGTGATTTAGTGGTGTAAGCACAGGGCTGAGTCAGACAACTTGACATTTAAGACTGGATCTAACATCAGTTCCTGTGGTTTGGGGAGACACTGTTTGAGACAGAATTTTCACAAGTGACTCTGAGTTGTATCTGACAAGTTGTCACTCAAGCTTATTTTGCACAGGTGCTAGACACAAACTCCCACGTAAAAACACTGAGCACCATTAAGGCTTTGTGTCCAGGGGAGAGTGAAGCAGAACTGCAAAGCATCTATATTTGAATTTAGCTTAAGCAAATTTAAAATGTAAAAGACTTTTGAACATCTTCACTTAATTGTTTAACTCTTCAAAGCAGACTATTGATCAATTTGATAATTTCAGGGAGACTGCGAAAGAAAAAACTGTTAAAAATGTTCTATGCATGTAAATACATAAGGTTCTCTTCAGCTATAAAAGCTAAGACTCAGTCTCCAAGAGGCACTTTGATGGCATTTAGACATCAAAGTCCAAGAGGTCAGTCACAAAACCTTCCACTGCTGTCCCCAGAGCCTCCAGACAAATGCAGCTTTTTCAGTACCTAATATTTCAAGAGTTTCTTAAAGCACTCCTTCTGGACATGCCCAGATATGATGCAACTCTGCAGGCCCGTGGTTTATGTCACATTTAAGCCTACGAGTAGGACGTTGGTACTTCTGTACCTAAACCTGTTTAGGGACTTGATTTAGGGACTTGACTTAGGTGTGGTTTTATGCTCCGCAGAGATTTTCCCGCACAGCATGATGTATGCATCACTTACATTGAAAAGCACATCCACGACACTAAACATAACACTGCTGTAACACTGTAGACTTCTCAGCCTAAGCAGCAAGAAACCCAAATTCTGGCAAGCCAATCTTTAGCTTAAGAGAGTTCAAATCCCTCTCTCTCAAGAAAGCACTCAACCTACCAAACAAAGCAACGAGGAGGTCATTTCTACCTCTCCCTTGAAGGCTGGGCCGCTGTGGAGAAAAACATGAGACTGAAAGGATCTTTAGGAGCCCCAGTCCCTGCTCCGTATCAATCAGGAATTAGATAAAATGCAGGAACACCAGGGAGCTTAAGCGTTCCTTGGTCAGAAAGACAGGAGCTGGGAATCTTGGTATTTAGCACTTAAGCTCTTCTGCTCATTGTATACAGAGCACAGGCAGCTAAATCTAAGTTTAATGGCTATTTTGCAGGCCAGGACTTAGATTCCTGTAGTTCTAGCATGACGACTGGCTGCACCGCAAAAATCAGCCCATTTCTGTATCTGCCTCCAAATATGCTGCAGCATTTTTTGGAAATCCACACAACTCCCAAAAGGCAAATCTCCCAAAGTCAATGCTGATCACAGCAAATACACAACAATTCAGTCCTCTTTAGCTGCTTAACCAGATTCCAATTACTGCAGCTTGGAATTTTACAGTGACACGGCATGACCAAGCGCAATTTAATTGGATTTTCATTTGTTAGATGAAACAAGAACACGATGGTTCTTACCCACTTCTGTACTTCCTCAATTCAGGCAGTGCAGAAATTAAAGCTGTGAAGACAACACTGGGTTTTGCAATGCATTCAGGAGTTAAAAAAAAAAAAAATAAAAAAGTCAAATACATCAAAGTGGTCAGATAAGTTAGTACTCAATAGGAAGTTGTTTCTTGAAAGGAAATTGCAAATTTCAGTCAAAGAGGAAGATGGAGAGTTAGAATTAACTAACTGTTCCAAAAGCTTCAGAAAGCAGGAAGGGTTTCTGAAGGTTGTATGAAGAAACTGCATGCAACCACATAAACAAGCTCAGTTTAGGACTGCGTAAATATCTTAAGAATATGTCTCCAATTAAAAAACAACCCACAAACAAAAAGCAACAAAACAAACAAGCAAAAGTATCCCATCAAGTTGCACATATTTCTGGAAGGACATAACAGATATCCCTCCAGATCACATTCAGACCTATTTTTTTTACCCACTGGACAGGCTACATGCAGAAGCTTAAAACTGGCTAAACAGAAAGACATTTACCATGGAATCACAGAATTATCAGAGTTGGAAGGGACCTCTACAGACCAGTCCAACTCCCCTGCTAAAGCAGGATTGCCCAGAGCACGTTACTCAGGGCTGCATTCAGGCAGGTCATGAAAATCTCCAGCGAAGGGGACTCCACAACCTCCCTGGGCAGCCTGTTCCAGGGCTCTCACCCTCACTGTACAGAAGTTATGAGATGCAGTTTCTCAGTTACAGAATGCACAACAAATGTATTTAAAACCAGATCATTTGCTATGTTTTCTTGGAGTTTTCCATGCCACTCGCAGCTTTCTAGCATTCAAATACCAAGTCTTCTCGGAAGATCTGGGATTATTTTAATGCACATTTGGCCAGCAGCAAAGCAACTAGTATTACGATTTGGCCAATTAATCTATTTAGCTTAACCCACATTTATATCCAGTGTCCAAATTGTGGCTGTCTGACCACAAGCACAGAAAGGACAATAGGCTAGACAGTTCTTCCATCTGTCTTATATAGCCACTCTTACATTGCATCAGAAAATGTTCCTCCACATCTAGGGAAGAGGTGCACAGTTGTAGGGCCATTTAACACAAAAGTTAGGTAAAAAAAAAGGTACTGACTAAGTCTATGTTCTCCAGTGCTTGGCCAGCAGAAGAGACTTACTTTGCCTTTCATGCCCCAAAACACCCACTTCAAGCTGCAACTCTACATGCACGGCACTGGCAAAATCTTTACCATTACTTTGTTACTGTACCTGAATGTAACTGGGATTGTGCCCAGTTCACAGACGCTGTAATACCTTCTTTGCTGTAACACCATGATAGTGTAGGCTTAGCACAATTACATCACACACGTTATCTTGGCAGTCACACAGCAGCTGCTCCACCAACTGAGCTCAGGGTGAAGCCATCAACAGTTGTGCTGAATGCAGTTGTCTGCACATTTTTACAAAGACTTTCCCATTTACTGTGTTTGTTTTAATTTACTGCCCTTATCTTAGTGCTGTACCGACATCTATGCAATGCTGTTAGACCCAGTAAGTTGTGAGAAAGCACGAAGTAACAGGCAACAAACTCTAGCCTTGTCATGATCATTTTGCAAATATGATGCTCAAAATGTTCCCCTCCTGATGGAGTAAAATAGACCATGCATTGTCAGGTGCATGTGTCTTGGAACCACTTATCTGCTCTCTTTGAACTCTGGGCCTTTCCATGCGAGATCAGTTACCACAGCCCTAAGCTCTTTTTAGCCGTGTTGAACAGTATTCTTTGCTGTTTTCAGTTCTTCTCCCCAAAACATTTAACCTTTTAGCCATAGACTGCCCTACCTCAGTTTCAGAAATGACAACAAAAATGAACTGTATGTGCCACCTCGTGAAATTTGACAGAACTGGGATTCTGGTGTCTCTTCTTCACTATGGTACATTTGCCCCTTCCTTTCCTCCTCTATTCATCCTTCTTGCAAAAAAAACCCACCAATGATGTAAAAGAATTGTATCAGGCAAAACATGAAATAGAGCAGAAGTAAATACTTGAAGTAACTGTATCTCAACTAGAACAAAAGATTTCTTTTAAAAATAGCTGCTAGCATAATTAAGGACTGCAATAAACAGCACTTACTAAGCTTTATTAAAATTATAGGATTAACACCAGGGGCAGAGTGTGTAAATTACAAAACTCATGTTAGTTGTAGCAGTACATTTTTCTTATGTTGAGGATGAATCCCAATATACCAGAAATTAGAGACCCACATTTTATCTTGCATTAAATGGGACAGTCAGTAGCTGAGCTGGGTCTTTGAGGAGCTATGAGGGTAAGTTCACAAAACTCATTGTCTAGAGGAAGAGAGGCTTTCTGGAGTCCACGGCTTTCAGCTCTATATTGAACAAGTTGCTTTCGACACACATCAGCCCCTCAAAAGCTTCAGTAGCCTGGATGGACTAAAAACTTCTCCCCACATCTTCCGAGCCACATCTACCTTCAAACACAAGACAACAGTAGAAGAAATCCATTGAGTGTTGGCAAAATGATGACCAGAGATGGTAAGAAGAGACACACAACGGCATCCTTGCAGATTAAGAGGCAGAAAAAGGGAATTTACAGTAACATCTCTCTTCCCTGCCCTTACCACTCCCCCCAAAAGTAAATCACACAGCCATGTACACTCCTGCACAGTGGCTTTAATATGCTGAGTGATTAAAGGTGACGATGATGACTACAGGCCATACTATGCATCTTTAGAGGGTTTTCAATTCAACACTGAGGGGCCAAATGGGGCTACTGTGTATCTAAAATATTTTACACTGATTAAAGGTGTAATTATACAGTTAGTCATAATAGCTGCCATACTTTAAAAGAAACCCACCTTTCCTTCAGGGGAAGGGAAGGAAATTATGCTACTTTATTCATCCAAACACACTCTCAGTTAAATTCAAATACGACATGTGGACTAGATAAATACAGTGACACACAGCCACAAACACTTAGTAATCCAAGATAGAACAAGGAGATGAATCTTTTAACCTATAATCTTCGCAAAGGGAAACTAAATCTTATGATTAAGAGTTCTGTCATATCTATGCAGGTATCAGTGGAGGCTGTGTGTTTTCTTCTCAACTGTCGTAAGAAATTCATGATGGTTTTAGGGCCTAAATATGAGCAAAGATACAGCAAACATGGGGTCTGAGAGAGCTGAAGAGGATTTACTTGTTTATATAGCTAGCACATAACTCCTGTGGATATCCACATATATGCTACACAGGGGGACAGGCTGGCGCTAAGAATCTTAACTCAGTGTAAACAAAATAAAAAGCTTCTCCTTCTCTTCTCACTGTATTTTCAACCCCGCAACAGATTTGCTCTGTTATTGTTACCTTCAGCACATC
The DNA here is from genome assembly GCA_013400055.1 of Nycticryphes semicollaris. Classification (NCBI taxonomy): domain Eukaryota; kingdom Metazoa; phylum Chordata; class Aves; order Charadriiformes; family Rostratulidae; genus Nycticryphes; species Nycticryphes semicollaris. Next base: position 1,871,121 of record VXBJ01004668.1, on the reverse strand, counting down.
ATCACTTCAGGTCCTCTGGAGTAACGATTTCTGTCTAGAAGGGGTTTCCTTGGCTTAGGTCACCTCATACAGGAATGTAGTTGATCTCAAATAGCTGTTACCATTGATGTACAAGAAAAGATGAGGGAAGATAGTTTCTGTACACTATACCTTTTAAACTAACACTTCCGGTTACACAGGAGAGAGGGTGAAAAACAAAATGCACAATAGGCAAGCTTTGGGTTTTTTACTTTTTTTTTTTTTTTATTGATACTCTAAAAGTCCACATTTAACACCACCAAAGCCATTTAGAGAACCTTCTCCAGTGAGTGCTGCCTGGACACCCTCCAGGAGGTTGTCTCCTGAGAAGACAAACTCAGACACAACACAGACGTAATTCACTTGAACCTGAAGGAGGGGAGGCAGGGTCTGCCCAACACCTTGATCCATAGCAATCCCAGCCCTCAAACCAAAGGACAGAACCAGGTTGGATAAAAGACAGGTAACATTTCAAGGGTAAAAAAAAAAGGGGGGCTGGGGGGGAAGGACAGGAAGTACAGGAGAAGAAAGTTGTCATCCTTGCCAGTAGTTCCCAGTTGTCTGCACAGACACTTGTACACTCTGGAAACTTTCCTTCTGGAATGAAATATTTAGAGTATTTGGTGCACATTCAATAGTGCTGAACAGATCTATTGAGTTTTACTGCTTAACCTTCCTCCTCTCCCCCTTTCATTTTTTCAGCATTAGTGTTGGAATTTGAAAATATTCTGTAGTTCAACAACTGAACATACGTTCCCCACACTAATCACTTGATGAGGGAGACAGCTGACCAGGACGCAGCCGAGGCACCACGTTCCACATAATTCCTTAGATAACAGAAGTATAAATCATCTTTATACGTGCACAGTTTTTAATCACCATCCTTTGCCCAACATATCTCAGTGGTCAAGTCCCAAGAACAATTTTATGAGTCCCTATCATCTGCATGTTTTTCCCAAGCATTCTCTCAGGCAATCCTGTAGTTCCGTCGTTGCACCTCCCTTGAACTAGATTTCCATGTCTTCTACAATGCTATCTACTATTCTGTAAGTTTTATACACTTGATAATAGAGGGGAGAAAACATCATTGAAAATACAGAAGAAACTGTCTTGCATCAACAGAACTATGCAAGAAGAACAAAAATATGGATCAAGATATGCTATAAAGCAATAAAATCACAAAACACCACATACAATAGTTTTATGGGAAAGAAGGATGGGAAAAAACGTCTTTTCCAGACTTGACACCATTTCCTTCCCCCACACACCCAATTTGGGTGAGGTAGGAAGCAAGAGAGGGTTTTTTGTTTCTTTTAGTTTTGCCCTGAAACATACTTTAAGTAATTGCAAGTGAGTGACACCTAGTGATGAACACCAATCTGATCATCCTCCACGCTCCCACACAAAGAAGATAAGCCAGCAAGCACCAACAGGTAACTCAGGAGTGGGTGTCGAATCATGGGAACCTGACACTACTACGTTTCTCTCCCTTAAAAGCCAAATATCAAGTGAGCCAAGACCTGGAAACTTGGTGCACAACTGAAAAAGAAAAAAACAACCAAAAAACCCCAAACCAAAAAGGCTAATCTGTCCAAATAAGAGACTATTAAAACAGCTCTAAATCATGACCTGTAAATTCACTTTCTATTTTCTTTAAGAAGAATCACCTCTCCCTAGAAACATCAAGTTTTCCCAGAGATCTCATTCTTAATTAAAAAAAAAAAATATCCCAGAGCAAAAGGGAAGAGTGGGTTTCTCATCAAATACTAAAGTATCAACAGTTGTCTTAGAGACCACTTAGTGATGTCTCCAGTGTTATAACTGCTACCCTGTTGTAAGGATTTTACGAGCTTGTCAAAGACTCTTATTTTGCCAGTAGTTCCAAAATTATTGCGCACAGAGCAGTTACTGGAAGTGAAGGGGAGGGGAGGGGATCTAGTGTGATTTGTGGTAGGGTTACAGGAAGGAAAAGTATGCTACTATGCAAAGTAGCAACAACAGTCCCCTGAAAGGGAAGCTTGAATAAAGAGACCAAGAAAACTGGCCTGACTTCTCAACACCATGACACGGGACAATCTTGTACATGGGAAGCTTACCCTGAAGAAGAGATATCTTAATGCATTTTTAAGAGGTATCCAAAGCTCCAAAGCTAAGAGCACGAAGCACAAAATCCTGCAGGAAAGGGAAGTGATTAACCCAGCACAGCTACTGCCGCTTTCACACACTATGTACCATTTCAGCTATTTTTGTCATGAGAGGGACTTTTGTCACTGGAATCTCAGGAGTAGCTCCTGCTTTAAGGACACAAAGCATACACCATGATTAAAAGCCAGCCCAAGGACAGGAGTAAAAAAGAAAAATAAAATAAATCAGTGGGCAGAGAAAGGAAAACAGACACATGCTGCAACTTGTGGACCTTGTTCTGCTCAGTGAGCCCATGGCCATCTCCTTTTCTCTCCTCACAAGCTCACATGAGGTTGAGGTTTTCTGGGGTTTGTTGTTTGGGGTTTGGTTTTTTTTTGGTTTTTTAAATCCTTCTGCAAACATTAAAGAAAATCCAAAAGCTTGTAAAATTTAAAACCCTGAAAGCCCAAGCTCTTCGGGGAAAACTAACGCAACAGAGCCACCTACCATGCAAAGGCAGGACTGACAGGGCTCGGGCAGCAAGAGCCGTCGCTGAAACTTATTTGAATGAACTTGACCCAGGTTGGCGGCCAGCCAGCGCCCTACGTCACCCCGTGACTTAACAGAACACAGTGTTCTTGGCACCCACACAAAAATGTGTTGAAATCCACGCTGGAGAGAGAGAGAGAGAGGGAAAAAAAGTCAGTGTGTGTTTCAAATTAATAAAGGAAAATGGTAATAAAAAGGTAATAAAATGCAAAGGCGGCATTAGATATTTTACATACGTCTGCTGCGTTTTTAACCCAATTTATTCACCCAGCTTGGTGTTCCCTCGTGTTCCAGAAGCTTGGCTCGGTGGCAATTCTCCCCAGGACGAGCCCTTCCCTGTCCAAATCCCGTCCCACGCGCTCTCCCTCTCACCTCTCCCTGTGCCCTACCTGGAAAATTCCAGTGCCGCGCTCAGGCAGGCGACCAGGGCCGGCACCGGCCGCTGCGCCAGGGCTGCCCCTGACTCACTTCCTTGCCCAGCCCTCGCACAGAGGCGACATGGCAGGCGCCTCATACAGTGCTTCTATAGGGGATGGTCGCTTGGGCAGTTATGTCATTCACAAGTGGATTATGCTAACGCTTTGACATGAGATGAAAAGCAAACAAGTAGAAGGAGGACAGGCAAAACGAACTTCATGAACCGTGAACTTGATGTACTTCCTCCACATACCATATGGCTATCACCTCCATTTTCCGCATCTCCTCCCTCCAGGACTCCCCCTCTTTCACTCCAAAGCCTAGAGTCAAGTCTTTTCCTTCTCCTCTCTGTCACCCATTCTCTCTCTGATGTCTTCAGTGACTGATCATGACACTTGATACCCACAGATGCAGGATCAAAACCAGCTCACAGACACCTGCTGAGAGGGCTTTCCCTAGGTACCAGTGCAGGGCCCAAACCTGCCACCTACAACCTCACCAGTGTCCTGTCAGCCCAAGCCTCCAGCAACACCTTCCAGCTACCAGCGGTTAGAGCCATATGCAGGAGATGGACAGACAAACATGCTCCCTACCTGGAGAGCCCACTGCAGCTCCTTCCACCACTTCAGTGCAAACCTGAAAAGCTACACCAGTTAATAGCTGATCCAGCCTTCCACCACCCTTCATCCACCAGCTGAAACACAACAATTTTTTCTAGTTACAGATTTTCTAATCAGACACTCAGCACATGCATCGAGGATACAACCCACATCTCTGGCCAGTCCTTTCACATACAAAGCAGGCTCCTGATGTTGGAAGATGCACTGATTATTTTTCACCTTGACTATTACACACTCAAGCTACTATTACAACTATAGAAATAAACAACTATAGAAAAAAACTTGTATAGAGAAGCAATTAGGCTCTTTTAGTAGTCCCTGTTTAGTATCACAGACAATCCTTTCAAAAGTCCTTTTCTTCCAACCAGAATCCTGCTTATGCCTTTCAAATTAAAATAGTATTACTTCCAATACTAAAACAGTGGGGAAAATAAGTCTGCTTTAACAACCCAAGGATGAAAAAAAGAAAATGAGAAAGAAGTCACATGTTTGATATTTTGTGGGTATAGTTTTCTGATGCTCAAAATGTCATTTTCTGCATAAATGCATTCTAAAGTAAACAAAAACAAATAATAAAAAAGTCTAGAGATATACAAACCCCACTGTTCTTAGACCATTGTCTTTTGCCTCTCTGTGGGATACACCAAGAACACATTCACACATGCAAAAAAAAAAAAATCAAACCCCAAAAATGTTGATCAAGACAAAGTAGAGAATGGAACTACTTCAAGAATGAATAAAAGCTCTCTATAAACAATTAATGATCATTTGACTGAACCAAGCATAAGTGAAATTTTTCACACAGTGAGAAAAACAACTGTGGGAATAATTTCTAGGCTCGTCTTTTTATGGTCAGGCTCCAGACCAAGGAGGGGGGCACCTAAATAAGGAGCAGAGACAAAGTGAATTCAGGGTTGGGTAAGCTATAGGAAAGAAAGACATTCAAATGAGAAATATACAGATTGCAGATGACACAGATGACAGGAAATTCATATCAAGACACGTAAATTTCCAACAACATGCCTTGACTTGATAGATTATCTTTAAAAATCCTATGGAAGGAGCAGTTCATATTTATTTAAAAAAAAAAAAAGATGCATTCACACCATATACATCTAATGCCAAAGCAGTCACCTGCCCATTCCCCTCCAAGCACAAACAGAAACACTACTCCTGCAGCGGAGATGGGGGAAGATTTCCACAGAAAAGGGAAGTTCTTCCGTAGCCTTATGTTTACAAAGGAGTTTACTGGGTTGTCAAGGAGAAAAAAAAAAACCCTACAGCCATCCCTATACAACAGGCTTTGAATATGCACAATTAAATTTGTCACAAAATTACAGATGAGGTCTCTGCCAAACTTTGAAAGCTTGCCCTAGTACCCTTGCGTCTTTCCTAATTGGGCTTGGCAAGGAGCACCAAGATACTGTTAAGTCTGAAAGTTTGCTCGAGAACCAGATCCACAGGTTGGAGAAGTTTTCTTGAGCCACTCCCAGCTGGCGAGTGGGCAAACCACAGGGAAACTGCCAGGGCCTCCAAGGAGGGCAAAGTTGAGGGCAGGATGTGACACACTTACCGCAATCACGCCGGCTACTTGTCTTCCCAACACGCAGCGTGGCTTACGGCCTCGAAGCCAATGCACAGGGCCTAGTAGCCCAAACAGGGTGAGATTCGTTTTTTTATTGTAGTGTTAAAGTGTATATATATATATATATATTCAGTAGAGATCATTGGTTCTTACACCTTCCAAGACTGTGAATGGAATGGTGGGCTGTTGGTTTGTTTTAAAAAAAGAGATTGGATCTCTTACAATTAAAAGATGAAGTAACAACCTGTCGTATTTTGTAGCTGAACATACAAGCGAGCAAGGCTTTTGTCCTTCTCCTAGACCACCTCAGCTCTCTGGAACATGCACTATTTCAGTTTGTTAAATCCTGGAACATTTTCATTTGAGGTTTAGGGAATCTCAAGCGATTGGATGCAATTAGCTGCACCAGGACCAAAACCAGACTAACACATTCCTTGACTTTGGTACATACTGTTTGAATTAAAACTTGAATTAAAACATTATGGTTTTACTTAACATCCAAAAACAACCAACCCACCTACCCACCAATAATTTTAATGGTAAAGCCCCATTTTCAAAGCACAGTTGAATTCTGAGCCAATCTCTAGCCATCTTCAACTATACAAACGTGAAAGCTGCATCGACCGGACACAACTCCAGCTCGTCACATCCCTGGCAAGTAAGGAATAAAATTACAGGTGAGAGGAACAGTTTTATTTTCTTGAATACAACACCATTTGTCAATGTAAAAGAAGGAAGATTATACCAGGTGTGTCACCCTCCTTAAAAACCAGTGTAAGAAGAACAGCAATACCCTGTAGCTCCGTTAACATGTCACTATGCTCATCTGAGAGCTGGGTCACTTGCTAATAAAACAAAGGGCACCTACTGGACCTGTCAGTAATGTTGCAGAACCTGACAATCTAACACATTTGCCTACTTTCTCCTCCCCCACTTTTAACCATAGTTATAATATTCCATTTAGAGGTCCAGAGAAAAGAATCTAGGACAAGATCCATAAGAAGAGCGAGTCGTATGTGCAGAAGCAACTTACAACCAGAGAAGCAGGAAGTGCAACAGCACGTGAGAAACATAATCATGTCCGTAGGTGAGTAAAACCAGGATAATGCCAGAATTAGGTTACTGTTGCATTTGAGCTTCTGCCATATTTAAAGTCAAAGCATTTTAATTCTGTTAGTCTTTATAACACCTGATCTGTCAGCCCTCATAACACTCTGGTTTGGAAATTACTTATTACCAAATGAAAAGCACAGAAAGTAGGTGAAAGGAAGTGTATCTAACTCTCTGTAGGGCAACACATTTACATGATTTGTGGTTACAATAAATGCAGACAGAGGCAGACAAATTGTGCCTGACTATGCACACAAAACTAAGATCTTTCCATTTATTAAATACAAATCACTGTTTGCAGTGCAGGACATGATGTTCATTGCCAGCTACATATGGAAACATATTTCTAGATATATGTTTTCATTTTTACCAATTCCAGCTTAGGGTTGTGGGGTGTATGTGTGCGTTCTCTTTTTCAAAAGCTCGTGCAGATTGATGTATGTTTCTAGAAACAAATGCACACACTTGTAGCACTGACCACATTTTAACCACAGCCACAAAGTCATATAAACCATCAGGCTTCTGGATTCTACAGAGTTCCACAATGTTGAAACATACTTGTAGTCACATGTTATTTAAATTAAATTACAAGTAGGTTTTTCCATTCTTAAATTCATTGTCACTTTTTGTGAACTCCTTTACATCTATAACTATCATCTTCTTCACTTTAGTTTTATGCTTCCATTTCATTATGCACTAGTTTGCCTTAGTTTATCCTCTGCGTGGTTGTTTAGAGTTTTACAAGAACTGATTTTCCACAGTACAACTTCCTCTCTTTACAACACTACATCGTTAAGCTCATAAAACCAAACAAAAGAATTCCTCTCTAACTTTTTCCGGCATTGTTTGTTTATATTTTTACGCATGCAATTAGCCTAGTTTTATCTAGCAAAATATAAAGCATTATTCTTTTTAGAAATTGAACATCGTGGGACTAACGCCTGCCAGAGATTGAGGCACCAGGTAGAAGTTTCAGTTTCACTGAACAGAAGTGACCTATCAGATTCACTCTGTATTTTAGATGTAAACAACAAACCAGAACTTCCTTTTGCTTTAATCCCATAAACGCTGGCATAATGCCACATAAGATAACATGTTAACCAGCCTCTGGAAGCCAAGGACTTAAATGCACAATAAAGCAGCAATTAAAACGTTGCAGAGATCAAGGAAACAGAGTAAGAACAGCAAGGACAAGTCAGGCCAGAGACTTGTTGAATTCAGCATCCTGTCTGGGACAGGGGCCTATACGTGATGCAGAAAGCAAAGAAGAAGTACAAAGCAAGTGAATACCTCTTCCCTGATAGGCTCATCCACACTGAAGTGATGTGCAACTCCAGAACTTCCCAAGTGAGCATCATTTGACTTATTAACTGAACGGATTTTTTTCCCCAGAAAAAGCTGTCCAATCACTTTTAAACCGACCCCTGCAGAAGTCTGTTAATACCGTACGACTTCTTAATATCTGTAGTGTCAGCAAAGAAAGTAATTAGAAGGGACCACAGGTGGGTCACCAGCCATAGGTTTGCAACACCTAAAGAAGCCTCAGGAAAGTTGAGGAGTGTCATGCTGTGATCTGCACCAACAGATACAAGAAGTGGTGACCTCTGTTCAATGACTTTGTGCCAGCTAAAGAGCCAGAGCAATGAAGTGCATTTTCAAAAAGTCATAGCACTGGAGAAAAAAGAAAATACATTGAAAGACACTTTTCTTGCAGTTAAGCCCTGCAACACTACCAACACTTGGGGATCTCCTGCAGAACATTTCATTCATTCAGTTCAGTTCATTGCAGTTCAGGATGATGTAGCTTATGTGCTTTCATCTTTTCTCCTTTTCAAAACTGGAGCACTGTGCTGCTAACAAGCTGATGGAGAATTTTTTACAATCTACTGGCTGCAAAACTCATAAAAATTAAATCCATTTGCTGTTCTTCCATTTAAAATATGCATGGTAACAAAACAACAGAAATTAGTATTCAGTGGTCTCTTAAATCATCCCTCCCTGCTAAAAATGTGAAAATAAACCACCACACATTGTATCAGCAGTAGCCTAACTTTTCCAGCTCCATGATGACGACAAGGATCATGACTGTGTCAAAGCTGAATGATTATTGTCTACATTATTATTTCTGACTGTTCACAGTGCCTGGAGCATGCAAGACAGATAGAAGACTACCACCATAACTTCCCAAAATGCTTACAAATTATTTGATAGCAATCAAGTAACAGCTGAGTAACATTAAAAACCCATGCAATTCACACACAGAAAATTTAGAAAGTTTTGCTTCTTCACAACTAAATTTTTGTAGTCATGATCCACAAGCAATTAGTTAATTAAACACGCAGAAATGCCAACCTGAGAATGCTAAGGGTAGTTGTGAAGTTATACATACAACAAAAAATACATAGACTGTTTTATAGTAATAGTAGTACAACTTTTGTGGGTTTTTTTTTCCTTAAATCCCACTGCACAAGTGTGGCATAGAAGTTACATCGCCTTCCAATACTATGTGAAGTCATGCTCTGATTTTCCTTTCCATCATTTCTCCAATTATTTCTTCCCCTTAGTTCCCAACACAATAAACTGTTATGATGTCAACTAACTTTAAAAAGTTCATAAATACAGAGCATCCACAATAGGAACCATGGTGATATGGGCAGTATTTTTCACTTAGACTCACATAAGAAAGAGAAGAATCAAATCAGCATCTTTATTCCAGTACCTGAAGGGGCCTACAGGAGAGATGGGGAGGGACTCTTTATCAGGAAGTGTAGCAACAGGATGAGGGGTATGGTTGTAAACCAGAAGAGGGAAGATTTAGATGAGATGTCAGGAAGAAATTCTTTACTGTGAGGGTGCTGAGACACTGGAACAGGTTGCCCAGAGAAGCTGTGGATGCCCCATCCCTGGGAGTGTTCAAGACCAGGCTGGATGGGGCTTTGAGCAACCTGATCTTTAATGTCCCTTCCAAATCTATCCATTCTATGATTCTCTGATTATCAACAAAAGTCATGCATTAAACTCTTTCAGTAATTAGAGTTTAAAAAAAAACCAAAACAAACAAATGGGTATTTTCTCAGACCTAGTTTCTCCTCTGGGTTCATTAGATTTAAATAGCCATTAATATGTACAGGATCCATTTACCTAAAATTGTAATGCCATGTAAGAAAAGAATTCCCTGCCCTATTCTGATGCCTACTTAACTACTTTTTCCTTCCACAACTCCTGTGATTAGTGCCAAGTCTTCAAAAATGAAATGCTCTTACAAAAAAGAAAAGTAATCACAGAATCTTTAAACAGTGAGTAATGTTAGTCACAAATCCAAACTAAAGTAAAATCTGCATCTCCTGTTAGCATGGGAAAAAAAAAACCCAACATGAGAAATAAAACTCATGTACATCTAGAGGTTAAGAAGTAGAGGGGAATAATCACCCCCCTGCATTTTTTTCAGATGTTTCTTGTCAAAACATTGGTTTTGTTGTTTAAACTGACAATCTTATAATCTGCTGTCCAGCCCATTGATTTTAGGCACACGAGAGTGTCCTATTTTATTTCCTTGATCTAAGTTTGCAGTAATATTCTAACCCTTTGAGAAGTCTACATGACCCGGTATTTTTTCAATCCAACCTTTCCCCACAATCTACATAAGGAAACAATACATCTTTTTCTTCTCTTACCATGAACTGAAATTGGTCCCCCAGAAAAGGGCTGAGCTAGCTAATGAAGGATAAAACCCACAGTGTCTCTCAGACTTAATGCCTAAATGCAACTTCTGGCTCAGAAAGCACTTAAACTGCAACAGAGATCCTCCTTCTCTCACTACACAATGTTTAACAATTTTACACTTTTCTCCTCATACTATTATAATTCAAGACCCGAGCTAGATGAACCTTCAATGTAATCTTGTGTCATCCGTTTATGAATAACCCATTAATTATTACTTTAGCATTATGCACATATTTCCAATTTTAGCCCACATGCATTCACACATTTGCTCGGAAAGGGAGCTGCAGTTACCCTGCTTATCCCAGACAAAAAGTTCAGTATTGTGGATTTATACTATTTATTCTTTTTATACTGCTATTTATATGGTTCTCCCATTCCAAAAGATCCTGAAGTGCTTCATATCCTAGACAAATCACTTTATTACTGGAACGTACCAGACTCACAACTCAGCAACACAGTTGGTTTTTTTGGGGTTTTTTTTTTTTTTATTTTCATGATTCTTAAACGCAGTTCAACAAATGTGTATGTTTAAAAACAGAAAATCATACAGTCTTTCCAATTAGTCACAAAATCAATTATTTAAATTAAAAGAAAAACAAACAAAGCCCCCGAAACCTACCTTTGCACTTCTCCCTCATGCAATCAAGTTCAAGAGACTTAGTGAAGCCTGTCACCAACTCACTCCAAGGAAGCTAAATGCTTCCCTCCACTTGCCTTCCTAGGCAAGCCTGGCTATGGCCATCAACCTCAACAAAATCTGTGCTGTCTCAAACGTTCTTCTACATCCCTAAGCCTGTTCAGAAAGTTTTATTAAAACAATGAAGTAAGCATAAACTAGACTATGCGGAAAAACACCCTGCAGAAGCCACACAGAGCAGCAGGTGGTAGGGAACGAGAGCTACAAAGGGTATTCATGCATCACACCAAGTGGAGATCCGTTTGCAACATCATCTTTTGTATGGGACTTCTCAATTGCTCTGCAGGGAAAGCATCAAGGGTGGTGATAGAAAGACAGAATTCATACACACTGGAAAGCTCCCAGCACACAAACATAGGAATAGCTGTAGGGGAATCTACCAAGGATCACTCCAGTCCCTGACTTTTGTCTCCAACAATAATTAACGTCAGATGCTTAAGGAAGAGTTTAAAACAGGACAAGCATGTGACAGTGCTGCCACAGAACAGTGTCACTGATTCCAGCCTGTGGCTTCAACCAGAGGTAAGATCTTTGTATTTACTCCTTAAAAGATTTCTCTTCCATGAGTTTGTCCAATTGGTTTTGAACCCATGTAATCTTCAGCAGCCACATCATCCTGTGGCAAGGAACTCTGCAGCTCGTATGGTGGGATGAATAAACTCCTTTTTAATGTTGAATCAACCTGCTGGTTTCACTTGCTGTCTCCTAGCTCTACACAGTCATTTTGTTTACTTCTTCCTATCTATTTGCGATTCATGGTTTTCTTTCATGTCCTCTCCACAGCAATTCCTTTTCGAGGCTGAAGATTTCTATCCTACAGGTTTTTTCTCATGCAGAAAACATCCCATACATCTGATCACTCTTGCCAACTTGCTCTGAAGCTTTTCTAATTTCACTGCACCTTTTTTTTCTTGTGAACATGAGGGCCAAAACTTCTATCCAGAAGTTGATGTGCCAACTTAAGGGATTTCTAAAGTTGTGGTGTTTCTAGCAGCTTTTCATAGTATTTAAACTCCTACACAAACCTCAACTTGTTTCATCCGTGACCACTTTGTATCAGGAAGAAGCTGCTCTGCCCATATTTGCCTTCACAACCAGACACTTCCGGTCCACTTTTCTCACTTAGCTTCAACGGTCCCTTTCCAACGCACAGGAAGGTGTCAAGGTGTCTCCAAAATACCCACAAGTCATCCCCTCTCACAAGCATCAAACTTTCCAGCAGCCCTACCAGGATTCCTACAAAGGGAGAAGAAGGCTTTCCTCCACCGGTGTAATGATGAGAAAAATACACCCAGGGCAAGAAAATTTGTGTGCAGAACACTGGATACTGCCACAACAGCACTGCACTGGTGAGACACCTGACGTGAGGAGCTGCCACAGCCACCATTTCTGAAGAGCTGCAACCAGATGAGAGCATTTGATAGCACAGAACTAAATAGTTGTATTAGGCAAGAGAGAACCGGTGAACTGAGACCAAGCAATGACCAGGTGAGGGTGAATGGGGACAAGTGAATGAAATAGCAATCATGCTGGGAAGAGGAGACAGAGTGGGAGTACGATGACTGGGACCAGTTCAAGAAGTATGCCACTGTGCTGGGCCTGAGCAGTGAATCAACAGCCAGGTGAAACAGCTTCTTCGTGTGTCCAGGAAGCAGCAATAATAAAGCTGGGCTGAAGTTGTGAGTAGTGGGAGAGATATCATATGAACTAACAATTTAGGAGCTCTCCATTTATTTAATTGGGAGACCAAAGACAAAGACAAAACCATCAAGTCAAGGCTGGTGCCCTGGCCTGATGGCAAATAGCAATATGTGAAAGGGAAAAAAAAAAAAAAAAGAAAAAAAGCATGGGAGCAGGGTTGTATGCAGGTGGCATACACATGAGATTCCTTCAGAGCAGGCAAAATCCTCTGTCACATGTTACAGTTATGGAGTTATAGCCCATCACTCCGCAGAAAGGGTTAATAAGTCAGCAGAGTTATTAGTCTGGAATGTAAGTGTCCTGATAACAAAAGAACTGTAAATCTGAATTGTCATCTGCAGATGATTCAGATGTTTGCATAGAAACTGTTTATCACAAAGCAAGAGCAACAGAACATGACACAGACCCTGCCAAACTGGATAGGAGAGACGTTAGGATTTCACCCCACCCCAGTCCCATCTCATTGTCCCCAAGAAAACCAGTACCTGCCAAACAAAAGTTCCCACCTTCAAATTTCTTAGGCTTTACTATAAACATTCTCAGTTTTATTCCATTTATTCTGCCCCAAATTACTCTTATCTATCCAACACACTTCCACAATACAATGGGAGCCAGGAACAAATGTCCTGTTCCCCATACCATATCCCCAAACTGCATTCTTTCCAAGCAAAAGATACAGTGGCATGACTATAAACCACAAACCAAAACAAAACCAAACCCCCACATAGCTGCCTTCTTCCATGCGAGATAAAACCAAAAACAGATATACAAGAGCTTCATCCATTAAAGAGAGGGAAAAACACACTGGAAAAACCTCAGGGGGATTTAATAACCCCAAGGTTAGTATAGAATAGTTTCTAAACTTTGGTCTTCCTGTGTTTTCTAAGGTATTCTAAATTTATTTCCAGATCTCCACAATTCACTAGATTCTACAAGGAGTCAGTGCAGTGTACATTAACCTCTAACACCAAAGGAATAGTGCTCTTTTGGTGAAAAGTGACAAGAAGCTCCTAAGAAGACAAAGCCGAAATGCAAGGCTAGTTGGATGACTTTGGTACTCCTCATGCTGTACTTGTTCTACAAGGAACTGGATGACCTTGGCCATTTAAATATCATGTTTTCATTTAATAGCCATTCTTTAAGCAGTATTACACCTGCATTTTTTTTGTGACAGTGAACGGTCTGTCCTGCACTGCTGTCACAAACCCCTAGACCAGGAAGGTTCACTTGGGAAAAGATAAAAGCTGCAACTGCACTGGGCAGCCTGAAAGGACAAAAAAAGTATTTGTTTTTTTTTCCACCACCAGATGCAACAAATATAGCTGCTAGTTAAAGAGCGTTATACTTTCCCTGGCTATTGGGGTCTTTGCCTGATGCAATGATTGGCATGATGGGTGACAGAACCAGCCACTAAAAGATCATAAATTTATTTTTAAAACAAAGTGACAACCCACAAGAAAGATTGAACCAAAGGCTTCTAGAGAATTCAAGCCTTTAGCCAATCTACTCTGTTCATGCCTCCTTCCAGAACCACAGTATTTAGAAAGCACATTTATCAAAACAAGAAATTAAGACTGGTCCTGTGCATTCTCCTGGCACTTCTCTTCCACTATTTCCTTCACAAAGGATTTCAAACAAATTCAAAATCAATCTCTCCTCCAATTTGGCCTCAGGAGTCGTGAGACAGTTTGGAAGACAAAGTCAGACAAATCAAAACCTAGTAGCTTTCTCACTGTGCTCACAGCTCCTTGCAGAGCACAAAACTATTAGTAAATTATCCATAATGGCAAACAGTACAGAGCCTCATCAGAGGTGAGGAAACAAGTAAGACAAAAGCTTTCAACTTCCTATTAATGTTGTTAGCTCCTCTGGCTTTATCCTTTTTCTCTTTTCAGAGGAGAGCACTGCACTCCCAGCGCAGCGTGCTCTACTCTTTCCTGTAGCCTCTTCTGCTGTAGCACCAGGCAAGTCACCAATAGGAGACAGATGGAACCCTCTTTCTTTGCTTCACCTCTTGAGATGGAGGTCAGGGCCCTGACAGTGCAAAACGAATACCACTTTGCTTCTCCTTAATACTCCTGAAGATCCTTTGCAGTACTGTGAAGAGAGCCATGCTGCCAAGAGGTGCCAGACCTGAGGAAATGCAGATGCCTCCTGCAGCATGCAGCCAAGGGAAAACTAACACAGGCCACTTGAATCCTGTTTAAAACACCAGGCAAGAGGGAAGGAAGGGGGGAAGGCAGTAAAGAAGGGGGCATTTGATACGTGGATGCCAAGATAGCAATGCTGTCAGCTGCACTTAAAGTTGTTGCTTTCCAGAGCTGTGTAGGAAAGAATATGGGGCTCAGCTGAAGCCTTAAGTTAAACAAAGCAGAGGGGCTGGATTAGCACTCACAAAAAGCCCAGTGCTTCAAACAACACAAAAATGCAGTCTGGGAATGACAGCACAAAGCAGCAAGGTCTAAAGTCTGTTTATGTCACTGTGATAGCTCCTGCGATCCATCAGATGCTGTACATCCAGGATGTGGTACACAGGAGTCTCTGTTATGCTCAGTTAATATACCCAAGGAATTTCACAAACTAGGCACAAAGAAGTACAGCTACCTCAGTGACACTCCGGATCACATACAAGAGCATACACACATACTTGCAATCACACATATGTATGACAACTGTAACCAAAGAAAACTTCCTTCAAAACGGGTACCATGAACTTTCAATATTTTTACACCACAGAAAAGACACTGAATGAGTATCAAGACACTCACGTGACTGACTGCATCGTTCTTGAGAAGCATAATGAGTCAATTCAGCTCCACTGAGATTTGAACTCCTGTGTCTCAGAATTATCATGAAAAATCTTCCCAAGATACTTTAAACCATCAAAGCAAGGAACATCTAAGCCAGTTAAGTATTAGCTGAACTAATATCCTTCGATCCTGTTTTAAAATTAATGGGGTCATTGTTTAACTGGAGACTTAAGCTAAGAAGGTGGTCACAGCTCGCCCAGAAACATGTTGTTTCCTTGTCTGATAACCTGAGCAAATCACACAAACAGAAAGTTGAGAGGGGAACTATTGTCTGTGACTAAGGGAAAAAACCTTCAATGCTTCATTTCTGGATCAGGAGATGCAGAGATGTTCCTGCAGGTGGGATGCAGCAGAACGCGGCTGGTGCACGTGCACAAGCTCAGTTTTGTCTAGAAGCTCAGGTACAAATCATTCCACCTTCCTGATACGCACGCAATAGGCATCTGTTTCCATAGCACTCTGTTTCCATACCACTCCTGACTTTCAGTCTTCTCCCTAAAAAGCCCACCCAGAGAGACCTGCTAGACAAGACCAATTCTATCCAGAAAACTAAGGTTCCAGTTTTTGGGGAGACAGGAAGGAGAGGAGCAGGAAAGGTTGCTCAGACGGGTTATACTGTCTCCATCCTTACCGTTTTCCAACATCCAACTGGACAAAGCCCTAAGCAACCTTGTCTGACCTTGCACCTGAGCCTGGTTTGTGCAGGTTGAACTGTAGACATTTTGAAGTCACCTCCAACCTGAATTATTCCATGAAGTTCACATTTAGAAATAGTAGTAAGCCCGTGGGTATTCTTGCATGTATTCTAATAAGCTTCATTTGATAGCAGACTGACAAAAATAATTGCTTGCAATAACCTGGCCATAGCATCATCCTTTATCAGTGTTAAGTCATCAGTCTGACAGGATGGCACAAATTCCATTTGCCATAATAATGATTCCCTACCTTGAGATACCCTATTTTAAATTGTTACACAACAATAGTTCTAGAATCAAATCTAATTACCAAGCCAATGATAGTCATAATTACCACTGTAATGGATCAAGAGAACAAGGACATAAAAGCAGGCCCAGAAATAACAGCAAAATCTTGGCCTACTCACCTTTTAAGGGATCACTTCAGAATTTCATTAGATAGTTCATCAGAAGCCCCCTAAAAATACTGCCACAGAAGGACAAAGTCTGGGGTTTTTAAAAGCATAGTTAAGATGGCAATAAATAAATTAACTAAGCAACTGAATGAATTTTATTTTGACAGATGAAAACACCTCAGATAAAAGACATACACCTATATACATCCACACTCAGGAAGGACTTCTTAAATAACGTGTTCTTCCCTCAGAGAAAACACAAAAATTAACCTTTGGCACAAGAACTCCTGGATTTTTTGCACAAGACTCAACAACATCCCACCAGATTGTCCACTGTCAGCACACACAGGCTGCAGCACAGTAGAGAGCTGAGAACACGGTGGTAATCTTTAATAGAGTTTTGAAACATATAAAATATGGCAGTTCTCTTTTTCAGTTGTATATCATCAAACAGCAAGATACTTTGGGGTTCTTACCACTCTATATGTATTTAAAGTAAACAAGCCATGTGGCTTTTTGATGCATTTTCAGCCAAATTAGAAGATCAGCAGATAGGCTTATTAGTATGCTCTGCAATAAAGAGGGTCTGCAACCATCAATTAAGCTTTATTAATGCTGCGTGACAAGTACAGACGACTAACTCCTATACATTAGCAATATAAAGGGCAAAAAGTTCCCCTCACACAAGTCTGGGATATATCTCACCTGCCTTGCACATAAAGCAAGCAAATCTGGCTACCCAGCAGAAACTGATAGATTTATGGGACAAAAAGAAAAGATTGTACTCTGTATGATACCAAAATTATATACTACATAAAAACGCTGGGCTACTTTGAGAGATTAAGTTACAGAAAGTGTTTTAAGGCAGGATCTGAGTACAGAAGATGATGCCACTCCATGCAAAGGGCCAGAGAAAGTTCCCAGTTTAAGAGGTAACATGGCAGGAGACATGAATTCATGTACAAAAGCACTAGACCTCGTTTAATACCTACCATTAAAATATTTAGAAATTGAAAATAATTCAGAGATGAACAATTCTTAAAAACTACGGAACTTCAGCTCATGAGAAAGGTGTCTGCACAAGTCAAGCAAAAAAGGAGTCATTACCAAAGCATAAAAGTGTTAGATTAGTTTTGAGGTAATTACACGGTGCAGTCTGAAAAACACGTATGCTGAAAAATTAACATTAATGGTTAATCGTTACTTTAGCACCATAGTCTCCAAGAAAAAGGTCAGCTAGGCATCTACCACATGCAGCTGAAAAAAAGAGGAAGTCTCAGGATAAACCCATCTGGGATCAGGCCTTGCCAGATCATTGTCCTGCATCACCTCAAGCAAAATTCAACTAGTTATAGGTCAAAGGAAAGCTAACAATTACAAAAATAACTCTCCCTTCCCCTAAAAATATAGAATGGAAAATAAAGCATGACCATGTCCTATCGTGCATATTTTCTTTAAAAATTGTGAATTGAACCAAGGCCAAAACTTAAGGAACAGCTGCTTACCACAAGACCAGCCTCAACTTGCCCTCATCATTATTCTCTATCAAGCAGCTTGACACGTCAGAGGTGGGTAGTTGATAGGAAAGACACGGCTCAGGGACCTGGAACATAAACTGAAACTATAGGAAGGACTATAGCTTTACACCCTGCAGATAAGCAAGTTTTATCTTCATACCAAAACAATATGCAAAAGTCTTTCTACGTAGTTACTTATCACAGAAGTAATTTTCAAGTTAGAACTATTGGTATAAGGGGTGAAAAAAGCGGTAAAGTTATTCATCTTATGAGATCCCATTAGAAACTCAGTACACTCCTACCATGGGTAAATACTACCATAAAGATACTTTGGCAGCAATCCTAAACCTCCAGAACCTCTTGGTATTTGGCATATTTTGAAGTGGGGTAAAATAAATTTCATGGTCTTTTGATTATCCACACACTCCATTAGGTTCCAGAGATTTAGTAAATACCACAAAAATGATGATATATCAACATTTGGCTTCTTTTCCTTCCCCCACTGTGAACTAGGCCACAAAATTAACAGGCCTTTTTAAAGAATACTCATACAGCAAATGACCTCCTGTAGTGAACACTGCTTTTCTATTCTCCTTTGGAAACCTCTCAAACAGTTCGCCTGTGATTTTTTTTCTAGGAAAAAAGCATAACCCAAGTAAAGCAAAACAAAGACTGCAACAGCCACAGCGATCACTGGGGAGTTACCCTGCTGCATACACCAAATTCCCAGAAGAAAGCTTACTGGTGAGGCTGACCACTCACGAAAGTTAACACCGCGTGGCACTCCAACTGGAAAGGGAGAAGGGGAAATCTGCAGATTCCACATATTCCCAGTGTGCCCACATCTTTTGTAGCAGTGTAATTATTCTGCTTAGGGTTAAAAACTTTTTATTACAGTATGGTTCCATCTGAAAAAAGCCCTCTCATGAGCACCATTTACTAATATGAATGTGTTTCATAACTTCTATCCAAATCTGCATCTGCATCGGGATAAGTCATCTTGGTACAATAAAAACAGAACCACTTTTACTGCTTGTATAAATCCCATCCTGTTTTTCCAGGGTTCCACAGACTCTGCGTTCTCTTCTGACACCGCTGCCCGGGACTTGAGCGATTTTAAATAAATTCTTCAGGAGTCTGAAAAATATTTGACTAAACCATGCTGAACTCTGCGGCACAGATGCTATAATGCTATGGATACCTGTGCAAACGCCTCGAAAGCTGCAGCAGCTGCCATGCACTAAGTCCAGACCCACTTTTTTCACCCTCCAGCCGCAGTAAGGCAGCAGGTCCCTGCTATGGGCCCGATTCACCGGGAAACTGGAGACCTCTCTCCTTCTGTGAGCAGAATTCCATACCGTACTCCCTCCATACTCTCTCACAGCGATTTTAATGAAGAATCGATACATAAATTCCAATGAGTTTTAGTAAGACTTTAATCCGCTTGGGTAGCAGCCACCCTCACCCTCATCCCCGTCCCCATCCCGAAGCCCGGCCAGCTTCCCTCCCCCGTCCGCAGGAGGTGGCACAGCTCCACCCTGCGTGCCGGGGCCGGTCCCGCCGCCAGAGGAGCCGCCGGAGGCCCGGGCCCGCGGGGCCCTGCTCGTTCCCGCCGCCGCCGCGCAGCCCGAGCCTGCGGCGCCCTCTGCCGGGATCAGAACACGCTCCAGTCACCACACCTGTGTTTTACACAGGCCGGCTCTGCAGGTACTGAAAAGAAATCGGTAACCGGCTCAACCGTCACGCTACGGGAAATTTGGACATCAGCTTGTGACAGGCAGCCAGAGGTGGGAGAGAATCCAGATCATCACATCTCTGTGATGGAAACCTAGTCACTACATCACCTTTTTGCACAGTCATCGAAAGACAGGAAATTCCATTTAAATGTAAGAGTAAATTTCCATACTGGGAGGACAACCTGGCATAGGTTGGCCAGAGAGGCTGTGGAATCTCCTTCCTTGGAGATACTCAAAACCCATAGGGATACATCCATCCCACCCACCCATCCAACCCAACTGGCTCCATCAGACCCTGCTTTGAGCAGACTACACCATCTCCAGAGGTGCCCTCCTGCCTCAGTCACCTCATGAATGCGACCACTTTACCAAGCTCCACATGTGGGGCACTGCTTGGTTTTGAGGTTTGGCAGTCAGAGAAAATGCCTTGAAATTCTTGTGTACAGGATTCCTTCTGGAGAGATGAGGGAAGCCAAAACCTCACGTTGCTCCAAATCAAACACAACTTAATATGAATACACTCCATAATTATAGTAGAATCTTTTTGCTTTTTTAAAAAAAAAACTTGAAACAGTTTCTTACTGTACAAAGCTCATCAGTCTTCTCTTTGACAGGCAGAGAATTAAGATGTGTGCAGGAGTCCGAGTCCGATATCTCCAGTAAGCTGGAGTCATCTTTTTCTGATCCATCACACCTATCAGTAGAATCACTGTCCTTCTCCCAATCAATGAACTCCGATTCATCTAAAATAAAAGTATTTGTAAAAATTATTTTTCTTAATTAACGTATATTATTCTTAAGCGTGAAGTCAAACAGAAGAATGCTACAATTATCCCTCACTTGGGAAAAAGTGCCAAGTTATTTTTAACGTTTTACGTGTAACTGTTTTGCGACCCTGTCCCTCATAAAAGCTAAATTCTACCAGCAGAAGCTTCTGTGAAGAAAGATATAAAACTTACATTAAAAAAAACCAAAGATTTCAAAGTACTGTCCCTAAGGAGGCAGTATCTGTAACTGCTTAGGTGTGTAGTTTTTGGGGTTTCTTTTAGGTTTAGTAATTATTGGTTTTTCTAGCTTTTAGTTGGGGGTGGGGTGTTGCCCAGTGGCATTGGATTTTCCTTGCGCTTGTTCAGAACTAACTGCTCTAAGCAAGTATCTCAGTGATTTGGAACGGCTGGAAATTTGGTGTAAATTAACATCTGCTCTAAGTGGTAGCCCCCACAGAGAAAGAAAAAAGCTGGTTGAAATGGTGACCTCCTAAAACACCACACCTAAATACACAGGTCTGCAAATTAAACATCTGAGCACATCAGACAGAGGATCGTTTAAGATAAACCAGTAGAAACAGGCACAAGAAAAGACAGAGTTTTTTCAAGAAAAACCCCACAACAAAATGACAATAAACCAAGACAGAGAGAGGGAATGCTCCTTCCACTATCCCCATGACCAGATGCTTAATGCAACTCCAAAAGTCCACTTCATACCTCCGATGACCTACTGAAGGCAATGGAAGCCTGAGCTGCCCTAGGGGCTCCATCACCCTTCAGGTCCAAGTGCCAGAAGGTGCCGAGATGAAGAATCCCATTGCGTTTCATATAAATGAGCAGGTTTGGAGGAGCAGGGATGAAAGCTTTAGTGGTTTTGCCTTTTTGCTTTTGTAAAGGTCACATCTCTAATACTGGAGGAGTCACGTACAGGAGAGAGGCAGCAGAGAAAGGAGGCACCTGCAGAACGCTCCGAGCATCTGCACGGATCTGGGATATGTGGGTCTAAGATAAGGGAACCGGTTTTATCTTGTCACACTCTAGTACTAACACTCTGTCTCTGATGGTGAACTTCACATAAAAGGGCAAGTCAGTTAAAAATTACTTTCTCAGCTATTATCCCCATACTTCCAGTTGTATCTATGTATGCACACACATACTATACATGCAGTGTGGTACACTATATATATAGTGTATAATCACATATACACTAACTATAGTACAATGCTATAGTTAGTGTATACGATGGTTACTTGAAAAAACATGGAGAATACAGTTCTTTTCTTCCCCACTGCTTTCAAGAACTGGTTTCAATATATTTTTGGGTTTAGAAGAAAAACAGGAAATGATTGGATTTCCTCAGTACCTTCAAGCAGATACATAATGCATCAAGGTTCCTTCATTTACACAGAGAAACCAAATTCTGCTAGCTTACAAGGGTAAAAATAAGTCTGTGTATTGACTCTTTTAAAAAAAAGCAAATTACAGACTAAAACCTGCAGGATATACTTGCAGGAAACAAGTGCAATGGAATGCTATTAGTGTCAGATTAGAAAGATTCCTGGTGAGTATAGATTGCAGTCTAGAAAATGGACAATTCTTCCATTTCAAAAACAAGGCAAGAAAATTACTAGGAATTTACAAAAAGTGACCATCAGATATATCAATTACAGTGTTAAATCAATGACAGAAACATGGATGAAAGAATCAACTCACAGTGGTGTTTGAACACTTTGCCAGACATCCAGGATGTGAAATCTAGCAGTAACACTCAAGACCCAGCTGAAGTATTACACAGCTCACCTGATTTATTGTTCTGGAAGAAGTATTGAAAATACTTCCTAACAAGCTCTGATGCAAATTAAGCATTATCCTAATTAATGCTTCTGTAGTGGAGCACACAAATAAACATTTTTCTGTCTTCAGCCTCACTTTTTGATCAATTTCCTCTTCCTTCTGTCATGCCCTGCTCCATGAATTGGAAAGTTCTAAGAACAAAAGACATGGTTGGGTGCACAATACAGCTACCAGGACAGAAGGAATACTGTGTGCCGACACAAAAACTCACACCACAGAACACGATGCTGTCTGGAGCTGCAAAGTCTACCTCTTCTAGTCAGTAGGTGAGACAACAGTATCACCAGTAGAACAGGGCAGGCAGAGAAAGCTTTTCACAACCACAGAGAAGGAAACGATACAGATAAACTATAACGTATTGAAATGAACTGACCTGCTTTACTCAATGTACAACCTGCCCAACTACACTACTTTACTCCAAGATTTAACATTTTTGTACATAACTTATACCAAGAGTTTATTCCATACTCAGATGAAATTGACGAAAAAAACCAAACTGATTTAACTGAAACAGGATTAGATCATGCAATTTTGACAGAACGACCTCAAAGAATTTTCATTACAGCGCTTGAACTTGGCAGAAGTTTTTTTGACAAATCTGCATTTGAACTTACCTTCACTACTACTATCTTCTAACAATAAATCATGTCTGCTAGGTGATTCCTCTCCTTTGGAAGCATGACTTTTTTCGCTGTGTAACCTTGGAATCAATGTTTTATTTTCATGATCTGAAAAATCACTGCCACTAGAGGTCCATATTATGTCCTCAGCATCCTTAGAGCTTTCAGCAACAGCAGATCCTATTGAAAAATAATTTTAAAGTGTTAGATTGTTACATAAATGCAATATTGGTAAATTTAAAATTCTTAAAAATTATTTTTGAACTGGAAAAAAAAAAATCAGTTCTGTCACCATGCATCAGAGATCAATACTGGAACATTAACTCACATGCATTTCTGATCCGTACATGCATTATTTTCATTTTGGTTCTCCACAGTAAATGCTAAGAGTTCACTTCATACAATGAGGCTATCAATCGGTCCTTCAGCAGAGTGAAGACAAGAAATGACTGTCTGACAGAGTCCTCTACACACAGTGTTAATGCTCCTGTGTGTGCCCTTTCAAAACAGTAAGTGGTTTAAATAAAGACTGCCCTTAGAATTCTAGGTTTGGGATTTCTCTGACATTATACAATGCCTAACAAATGAATAAAAGCATGTCATCAGTAGAGATGACTTTCCAGTTTTGTCCTGAGAGAAAGGAATTTTAAACTCTTCAGGAGTATTGAAGAATAGCTGTTGTGTTTTTGAAGTGAGACTTAAATTCAAAATGCCTTTCTCCATGATTTTTAATAACAAAAGCAAGGAGAACAGGATTAATGCCTAGCAGCGGAGCATGCAAAATTAGCAATCATAAGATGACAAAATTTTCCACTTCCTACAACTACTAAAGGTTTTTAGGTAAACGGGAAGTCAGACAGTTACTGGGGGTTTGGAATTAGCCAGGAAGGCCCGAGAAACACAACCCTATCTCCTCATGTACCACACAGAGGTTCTTTTCAGAAATCTGAAAAGAGCACGATGTTGAACCCCAAAAGGCAGACAAAGGGTGCCAGTAGGTCGGTCACTTAACTCCAACAGAGGCAGCACAGCTGCTGGACCAAGCAGAAATACAAAGACTGAAGAAGTCACTGCCCCCTATTCCCTTCCTTTCCTCTTGACTCCAAAAGGGAAAGAATGGGAGGGAGTCAGTAAGTTCTCCTCCTCCTCTTTATTATGCCTAGATTTCTTTGTTGATCACAATTAAACAGTTTCAGGGGCATATAGAAGACGAAAAGCAGATTTATAAAATTATGGTTTTCTGTCGGTTGCTAATACAAAATATGTTTTTTCTCACGCCTGCAGAAGGGAGAATTGTTTCACCCCCTATCTAGACAACTAAGTGTTGTTTTTCATTCCTTCCTCTTAAAAACGTGAAGAATTTAAATATCCTGTCCCTGCTAGAACAGGCACTGTACACAGCACTAGTGATGCTTCTTTCACCTGTTCCAGAGCAGTAGCTGAAGTGCTTGCAGCTTTGCAGAAAGTATTTCTGGCACTCTAGGTAAATAGAGGAGCCCAATCACAATAACATCACAACCGTGTCTCTCATTAAAATTAACTTTGGTTTACAGTAATAGAAATAGGAAACAACCAGCTTTTTGAGCCAACTTCTACCTCGATAGAGGGCAAAACAAAGTGACAATCTTCTGACAAGGCTAACATGAAATAGTTATACCTGCTGAGCTTTCACCAGATGTTAACAGTGGTCTAGGGTGCTTCTTAATCCTGGATTTCCTATCAGTAGGTCTCAGAGACTATATTAGAAAGAGACAGAGAAAGATATTTAATCACCAAGGCATTAAAGACAATTTTAACATGTAACAATATAAGTAATTATTAACTGTTATTATCGCCCATCACAACTTAGTAACGCAACTTCAAATTAGTTTTTCTATCTTCTATTAGACTGTGATATAACGAGTGAGGCAATAAAGTATGAGAACAGTAACATAAAAGCTGAATGTTCTTTTTTTTGGAAAAATATAAGCTTACTGTGACAAAAATCACATCTGACCTTGCAAAGAACAACAGCCAGTATTTTCAGCAGTAAAATGTCAAAAGTGAGCAAAAAGAGTACGCTTGATAAAGCATGTGCCCTACTCAAAGGTTACAGAAAGAAGCAATCCAGTGGCCCTGTCTCTGATTTAATAAAATCCCACAAGCTCTGCAATGCTGTGATTGCTCAGTACCAGAAAACCAACTCGGCTGAAGGTGATTTTCAGTACAAAGCACTTCTCACTCCGAGCTGGTGGAATATCTCTGTTCACGACCAATGAGAGCAACACACACAAAATAAATTAAACATAATTTGATATATCATCCAAAAGAGAAAATGCACAACAGGATTCACATCTGCAGGGTCATCAAAACGCAGAATTTTCTCAAGTGAATTATTTTAAACATACTCTTCAGATCTAGCAAAAAATGTTCAGATGCAAACTAGTGTCTTTTTCTTCTGTATGTTTTTAGGAAAGTCAGTACTCCATCACAAATGTCAAATTACTATTGTATCTTTCAGTATATTCATTGGCCAAGAAGGCCAACAGTCTCCTGGGATGCATTAAAAAGAGCACGGCCAGCAAGTCCAGGCAGGTCATCCTCCCCCTCTACTCTGCCCTGGTGAGACCACTTCTGGAGTGCTGTGTCCGGGTCTGCGCTCCCCAGTTCAAGGCCAGGGAAGTACTAGAGAGAGTCCAGCAGAGGGCTACAAAGATGATCAAAGGAATGGAGCAACTCTCCCATGAGGAAAGGCTGACAGACCTGGGTCTGTTTAGCCTGGAGAAGAGAAGACCGAGAGGGCATCTCATTGATGCTTACAAATATGTAGAGGGCGGGTGTCAAGAGGTTGGGGCCAGCCTCTTGTCCTTGGAGCCCATCAACAGGACGAGGGGCAACGGACACAAAGTGGAACACAGGGAATTCCATCTGAACATGAGAGAAAACATCCTTACTTTGAGGGTGACACAGCATTGAGACAGGCTGTCCAGAGAGGTTGTGGAGTCTTCTTCTCTGGAGATACTCAAAACCCACCTGGATGTGTTCCTCTGCAACCTGCTCTAGGTGATCCTGCTTTGGCAGGGGGGGTTGAACTACATGGTCTCTAGAGTTCCCTTCCAACACTACCATTCTGTGATTATTGAAATTTTCCCAGTGACAAGTGCTATCTAGAATATAATATATTAGCATATGCTCAGGAAATTACACTAACAAGTTAAGACAATGCCTTTATATAACCTCACTTTCCATTTTTGTCTACTTTGACAGTTAAAACAATATGCTGTTAATTCAGAAACAACACAAAAAGGCCAACATCTTATAATTCAGTCAAGCATGGAAATTGGTTTAACTTTGAGTTTGCATCTTTTTCTTATACCATTAAGTGAGCCAGCGTTTTACCTCCTGCACTGAAGTGCTCTGAAAACCATCCCCACATCTAAGCCACGCATTGGAAATTGAAGTAGCAGCCACTGATGTCCTGACATTTGATTTTTTCTGCTGTAGGGGTGTCTCATCTGGGAAGGGTGTGCATTCTGTATTCCAAAATCGCTTCCGCTACAAGGAAAACATACCCATTAAAAACACCGTGTACACACAGTTCTTTTCAAGTGAACTTTACTTAATCTAGACCCCTGCTTTTTCTGAATACTTACAAATATAAATACCAATTCTTAATGAGCTGGGGAAAAAAAGTCTTGAACACTTGCAACCTCCTTTTATGCAACACCATTTAATAACAACCACCCCAACGTCATGGTTAAATTTCATTTTTGATAAGTACACTACTGTCTGCTGACCCAAGCCACATTTGTAGTACCTGTCAGCTGCCCAGTGAAGCTGGAAATGTTATCCTAAACAGGAACAGCTCCGTAAAATACACTTAACTAAATAATTCCTTCAAACTTGTATTTAATCTGATTGAATTCTATGTTATGGAGGAGGACAACCTAAGTAATCACAATGCAGCTCTCCATTAAAACCCAACCAACCAAAAACCACCAGACTCTTTCAGCTTTAAGAATTACATTTGTTTTCACAACCATTTCCCAAAAAATGGTAGACAAAATGCTACATTCCCCTTACACAGAACGCTGGAAGTCATTTAGACTATTAGATAAGTCATGAAGCAAGATGCTGATTATCATCCAGTGCTGATTTCATGCAATAGATTTTAACATCTGAGAGTAGCTGAAGCTGAGAGTATTGCCTCTATCACATCCAAAGTTATATTTAAGATTCTACACCAGTTTATACATATAAATTGATCTTAAGCATGATGAAAATCTTAGCCCACTCAACTGCTTAAACTTATCTTAGAGAATATTGACTATATGATCTGCCTGAACATGTCTTCTTTTTATATACTTTCTCTCAAGCAACTACAGTTCCTACCTGTATTTAAGAATTGCTCCAAAGTTACATTAATCAGCACGTACATTTTCAGCCAGGTTGGTCAACCAGTAACATACACTTTGAACTAAGAAACATATGCAAAAATAAAAAAAAAAAACCAACTCTTTGGCAGGTTTTGTCCATTTTGTAACTGATAACGTGTATTTTCTCCTCTAGATCTTTTGAGTGCTCACAAGAACAGAACAAGTACTTTCCAAAACCGTACAGTGAACAGCATTCTTGCTTCAGCCTTCAATCCTATTGTTGGTGAGAAAACAGAGTAAAACAAATGGGCAATTTCCTCTGACAGCAGCTGACCTTGCTAAGAGCCTCTTCTGAAATCACTGCGTGTGTTTACACAACAAAGCAGCTACCAGAAGAGGTCATTATCACCAAAGTCATACTGTCCCCACAACTGCTCCCACTGATAAATAAATATGAAGTAGTACAACCTTGAAACTGATGTGATATTAAATAAGGAATACAAAGCACTCCAATAAGGATGTGATGTCAAGTAAGGAGGCTCTGCTGGCTTAAACAGGAAGGGTTAACAGTATTACACAAAGAGAACTGAAAATTTGCTTTCTTCCCTGTAAAGATACTGGCCAAAGCTTCCATGTCCCAAGAGCTTAGACACAAACCTCTACATTGTGCCATTCTCTTCGTATGTACTTTTGCCTCTGCACAGAGGAAAGTGGGGATGGAAAAATACCAATAATTGAAATGTGTCAGGACTAATTTTTTGGTTCTGTGGCAAAATGTCACAGCAAGGCCTCATTCCATTTGGAGACGTTCGCTTTACTTCTATGTCCCCCTGAGTGGATGACTTCTGCCAAGCTCAGAATTAACAGAACAGCCAGCAGTGCACCAACCACGCCATGGCTCTAGTTTGCTTTTTGGTTTTTAAACCTTAACCAGTGCTGGAAGTCTTGCTTGCTTATACAAGCATTTTCATAGCTTCAATATGATTTTTGCAGACAAAAATTTACAGTGTAAAATGCAGTTCATCTAAGCTTATTTCTTAACTGGGTCACTCGAGTTTTGAAGAATGTGTATCTGTGCAAGTGACAGCACTACCACTTGCACACGGGTTTTAAATAGTTTTGATGGTCAATTAAAAGCAGAAACAGTTGCAAACAAGTGGAAAAGCCACACCAATGCATGCACAAAGAGTTACATAAACCAGGCTTCATAATATGTTTTTATTGTTAGGAAGCAAAATAAACACTGAACTACAGAATTTCTCTGGTAAGTTTCTCATCCATGTTATTCTTAAAATCATTAAATACCCTGCCATTCTCCATGCCCTGCAATACCAATGGAAGAAAGGAAGAGGACAGCATAAGAGGCAAGGGATGAACAGATGAATGTGGCAGCTGAAGTATGGTCAGTGGTGCACAACCATCAAGATTTGGGAAGGGAATGCCATATAAAACCAGGCAGGATAAAACTACATGCAAACTGCCTCTCCCTAGGTAAGAAGGGACAGGTTGCACATAGAAAGGGTATGCTTACAGTCAGCAAGATTAAAAGAAAATGCTGAGCAAAACAAATAGCTGGCTTTACGCTTAGATGGTAGAGATGGTTATATTTATATTGTTAGAGCACAATCTGAAGTGACACTGGGAGTGGCTTTTAAACAGCTGGGAATATTCCTTTAGAGGCACTAGACAATCATGGCTGCAACAGGCAAAAAGAGAGTTTTAACACTAAATGACAGTTAAGAACAGAAGAGTGTTATTTAATCCTCCACTTTGCTAGCCTGGATAAGTGCAGGGCTGCTCAGGTTTTCAGGTCAGTTCTACAGGGATGTCTGGTTTGTCAAAGCAGAAACAACTGGAGTCCCTTCTCACCCTTCTTTTCGAGAGCTTGACGCTCACCAGGCTCCTTATATAGTGACAAAGGACCAAACTAGCAGAAAACTTCTTTGGGAAGAAGCACTAGTTATGTACAGCTGGCACAGTAGTGGAAGAGAGGACACAAGGACCAGCAGCACCACTCCAGCAGCTCCTTGACACCGTATCAGCTTAATTACATGCAACCTGAAGAACTGTCAGTACTGCTGATGGTTCTGGTTAATTACTTCTTTGTCTCACCATGCATCCTGCTCCCCAAATAGGGGAAAATCTGAGAGGTTTTGCTACCACCACACAGAAGTTTATAGCCACTACAGTCACTGTGAAAAACTGAAAACAATTCCTGAAGTCCCAGAACAAGAAAGTAAAGACATGCACCTTCTACATAAGATGTTCTTCAGCTACCACAAACTTCTGGCAGACGTCATTTGGAGGGAAGAGAAAGGGAAAAGGGATGGACTGGATTGTTGATACTGACAGCTATGACTTACAGCTCCATGCTTTTAACACAGACACCTTTCCACCATTTCCCACACCCTACATCACCTTAAAAAAAACTGAAAAAACCCAAACCCTATAAAGACAACTTCCCCCCATCCCAAACTCCCTGAAAATTTCAATCTCTCCATACAAATGTCTGATGTGAACTCGGATAATTGGACCTGCATTTCTCAATTCAGTCCACACTTAGTGAGTGGGGAGCTTGCCATAGTAGCACTGCACGCGTGAAAGTATGTATGTATGGATACATGTACACACATTCACACACACACACCAAGTTTTGTTTTAATAAAAAAAACACGCCACGTAAAAAGTGCATCATGTAAACATGCATAAAGTAATGTTGATACGCAGATACAAATGTAAAGCCCAGAGGTGTATTCTTCTTCAAAATCTGTGATATGAACATTGTGTGCAATAGATACGAGTTTCGGATACGTATAGATCACAGCATCACAGAATGTCATAAGAACAGATACGAAGTTACAAGACAAGCCAGTCAGAAGAAAACTTCCCAAGGATACTAATGACACTAGATGATTCCCACTGGATGAAAACTACAACCCAAAGAACAGGAGGGAAACACAGTTGGCACATTTTACACACACACACACACTCACTCACTCAACAAATGCGCTGCAGTAAAGAGAGACCAGCTGTGAGGCAGCGTGGCCACAGCCTGGGGAGCGAGGGAGCTGGGAGTAGCCATGCAGGGCTTCTGATTGATTCTTGGCCATCAGGTACGGTGGGATGGTGGCCTGTGCCGGGGAGGGCACTGTCACCTTCCCCTGTGGAGATGGCAGGGTTGCTGCTTCCCTGCGCCCTGGCACCTAGAAGTCTGGTGTCCAAGGATGTCTGTTGCAGGAGTAGTCAGCTGACATGCAGAAATGGAAAGTTTTAAAGGCATTTGGCTTCCACTCCAGCCAGCTTCAAGGAAACAGAGAAGGTAATATTTTAAAAACCTTTTTTCTCAGGAATAAATATTTATAATGAAGCTAATCTGAAGGCCCTGCTGTACCCAAAGAAATGCAGCAAAAACAACGAGTTCTCCTAATCTTGAGTCACAAGGTTAATCATCTTTTTTCTCTGGCGTAAAAATGGGGCACATAAAAAATATCTTCTGCAATTTATTAATGTTATGTATGAAGTGTCCAGAAACAAGATATTGGTATTAAAAAAAATATCTCAGAATCAGGCTCAAAAGTGCTGGAGCATGTAGACCTGGCATACCTCAGAAAAATCAAGATTAATTACAAAACCAAGAGTCAGGCAAACAATCTTGTGAATTGCGTAGAGCACCTGAAGACAAACATGACTTCTGCAATTTCGAGCTAAAAAAAGGGGTAGACTAGCGTGGCTACCTCGTGTAGAAATTGTTTGTTGGCCTATGTTCACAACAGCACTGCATTTTGTCTCTGGAGCAGATCCTTCTAAAGGAGTGGAAAAAAAAAATTATTCCTACTGGTGTCGGTGGAATTAGGATTAAACCCTCCACGTAAAAGGCACAGCAAGTAATCCTTCCCCCATTACTCCTTTAGTTATTTCCACAGAGGTAAAGGTAAATCAGCCTACATGGGTGAAGGTGTGAGGAACACTGAGACACACTCAGACATAGTGATTATGTCCCAGACTACTAAAAGTATGAGGCCAGGGGGTGGGATCTGATTTTTAAATAGATGGTCCTGTCTAGAACGTCTCCACTCAAGCCATCTGTATTGTTACTTTAGCCAAATAATTATACCAATCTGTATTGTTACTTATGCCAAATACTTGTTCCCCAGAAATACCCTGTATGAAGTCACTGGGCCTGTATGTTCAAAGACTACTCACTACACAGCGCTTTACACTCCAGAGAAGCCCACTTTCTTGGGTCTGCTCCAAAAGCCATGGAACAAACCCCCAGGAAAACAAGACCCCATATATTATCTATCTCATATGCAAGTGACATTTCATTGACACTTCAGCTTCTCTAATACAAAAAGCAGCATAAACTGAAGGACAAAAAAAACCCCAAACAAGCAAACAAAAAAACCTAACAAAAAAAACCCCAAACCCCATTTCACTACATGAACTCCTCCTGCTACTGACATGGAAATCCAGAAGTTAGGCATGTCACATGAGCATCACTCAAAAGTATTCGAACACAATTATTGCATTCTTCCCAAACACAGAGCAGAACAAACAATAAAGTGCTGAAAACTGCAGCTCTAGTTTCCAGAGACTTTTTATGGTTAAAAATAAACCCCAACCTGTTTTGAAGGGAACAATTGCATAAAAGTACACAGAAATATCGAACATCAACCAACAGCCATTCTCATCTTTCACCATTGTCCTCAGAAACTGCACATAAAAGTACTTGCACACTAAAAGAAAGGCATCTTGGGCTTCCAAAGCCCAATTTTAAGATAGCCACAAAGCTGAATTTGACAACAGGCATTTCATTTTCAGCAAAACTCAGTATTCACAACACTGCATTCCTGAAAGTGTAATTACTGTTTATAGAGCAAGCATACTTGCTTTTTAAACCCTCAAGTGAGAATTTAAGTAAAGGTTGCAGAA
This sequence comes from Nycticryphes semicollaris, assembly GCA_013400055.1. NCBI lineage: Eukaryota > Metazoa > Chordata > Aves > Charadriiformes > Rostratulidae > Nycticryphes > Nycticryphes semicollaris. The sequence continues at coordinate 1,838,896 of VXBJ01004668.1, read as the reverse complement.
GCAAAACCATAGTCCTTAATTACTTTTTTTTTTTCAAGCCAAGGTCAATTTTTTATTCCTATGAAAACAAGTAGGGTATTTTCCAAAGACAATTCACAAGAATATGAGAAAGGACCTCATGAAGTTGTAACCATTTGTGAAAAAATGCAAATTGGATGACTACAGTCGCAATGAGCTTGCAACTTCCTTCCACACCGTCAGCATGTGTGTGTGGGGGGGAATTAAAAACATCAAAATACTTTTCCTATTCACATCAATGTGAGGCTGATATTTTTAAGGTGTTTTAAAACCTTTCTCTGTAATTGTGATTTTTACTACCCTAAATGAAAGATTATTCCCCTTAGCTCATATGCATATATATATATGTATAAAATATTACCATATGAACATCAGGATTTTTGAACGTATACCTGGTCATTTAGCAAGAGTATAAAATGTTATATACTTCCATTGAGAAAAGAATCAGCCTCATGGAGTAAGAATGCTATTGAAATGTACTTTGTGTTAATGACCAGTGCCAAGCAGTTCAACAGAAATCTGCACTCTATCAAAATGGTTAAAACAGAAGTATTTTAAGAAAACTTTCACAAGATTAAATTATCAAAAATGTTTAGGATACAATAACAGTATCATACCTTTTTGTTATGTATCAGGTTGGTTTGGTTTTATAAATGTTTTAATTAATAGTCAGCAAATGGAGAGAACTGCTGTCTTTTCACTTGACCAGTAGTTTTCATTGATATACTAATGAGGAACATTGTCTGCAAAAGAAACTGCTATTATCAAAAGTTGTCACCACATTGAAGAGTTGGTTAAACCTTGGCAGTTGAAGTGCAGTTTTTCACTAGTCAAGAACTTAACAACTTTTAGAATATGTACAGTGTCAGTATTACAAGGTAATTTAAATGAAGTATTATTTTAAGCTTGATTTCCTTCCATTAAAAATTATTTTAAATGTGGTTATATTTAAAAATTGATGTAGTAGACTATTCACAACCTTTTACCCATACACTAAATGGAAAACAAAATGCTATAGAATCCAGATCTGTCATTTGAACTCTATTTGTATTTACACAGCAAGTGACACTTGTATTCTGTCTTTCAGCAGTACCTCAGTAATAGCACTAGCACTGAGAGTCAGAGGCTGCATCTCAGTTACCATCCTGCAGGTACTACCAACTGCACCAAGCAAACCACCAAAGGAAGGAGATCAAAAATAAAGCACGGGGCGCTTCTCCCCCCTCTGCTCCCACTCACGCCCAAAGAAGCTAAGTTAGTTGAAAGAAGAATATTAAGCCTGACAGTTTTGGCAAGAGTCTTTTCCTCTCATACTTTTACTTTCCCTGCATTTTTTTGCCCGGCCTGTCACCTAATAAAAAGGCTAAATTACACGTTTCCCCTCGGCACAGCTGCGCTTCCACTGTGTAATGAAAAGGTCAACGTTGCGCAACCGATCACGCCACGAAGGCGGTGAAGGGTATGTTTTCCCGCCCCCCGCTCCGGCGCGGCGGGCTGCCGACACACAACCCTTCCCTTGGAACAGGCCGGAGCCAATTCTCCTCCAGCAGCCCACGGGGCTGGAGACGGAAGGCAGAGCCCAGCAACGACCCCTGCCAGGCCCGCTTCCCGGCCGCCGCTCGCTCGCAGGGCGTTGCGGGACCACCCGCCCCAGTGGAGCCGGCTGGCCGCTTTTCTCACACAGCCTCCCCAGGTTTGGGTCTGAGGGGGCAGCGGGGCGGCTGCTGCTGCTGCTGCTGCTCCTCCGCCGCCGCTACCACCTCCACCACCATTTGCCCCTTCGCACCGGAGCCGCGGCGAGTGGCCAGGGCACAAGGCGAGGCCGCCGCGGCGGACGCAGGGAGCGCCGGCGGCGGGATGGCAGCCTGAGGGAAAAGGCCGGAGCGGCGATTGCCGGCGGGAGTTGCTCCCCCTCAGCCTCCCGGCCCACCGGAGCGCGAGCCCCCCCCTCCCCTGTCGCCACGGCGCGCACGCAGGTACCTTCCTACTGGGCATCGCCCCCTGACAAGGCAGCCACGTCCCCCGTCACGTGGCGGGGGAGCCCCAAGGGGGCGGGGTAAAGGGGAACCCCCGGCCCGCTCAGCGCGCGAGCGGAACACGCCCCGCCCCGCGCCAGTGGTCACACCCCCCCCACCGCCCGCTCCCGCTTTTGGCGCCGCCAGAGCCGTGGCGTCTGATTGGACGGTAGGCAGGTGATGTCACGGGGAAGGCGGAGCCTCTTCGGCAGGGGTGTGCGCCTGCGCTTTGCGGCTCTGGTGGTGGTGGCGGCGACGGGTGGGTATTAGTGTTATGGCCGCAGTCGTGGCGTCCTGTCTCATCTTCCCACAGCCGTGGCGCTACGGGGCCTGAGCTGCATCTCACCCCGCCTTCCCTCCCTCCCTATGGGGATCTGAGGCCACGAGGGGCCGCGACCCCTCCGCAGCGCCGGGCAGGCCCTCCTCACAACGCGGCGGTTGTCAAGGAGGCGTTAATACCTGCTGCACGCCTCCACGGAAGAATCTCGGGGGCGCTCGGCAGCGTGGCGGGGCAGGCAGTGGCAGCCGCCGGGGGGTTTCCTCGTCCATGGTCGGCATGACGTCCCTCCGGGCTGGGTGGGTTTTGCCCGCGGCCTCTTCCCCCGCCGAGCTGAGGGCGGCTAGGAACAGGGGCGATGCTGCCGCTGGGCCCTCTCTGCCCTTCCTGTGGGCATTGGCTGAGGTGGCAGCCCTGATCCCTGAGGGAGCAGCGTGGAGGGCTCAGCCTGAACGGTATTTGTTGTGGAAGAAGTTCTCCAGCCTGTGTTTGGCCTCCGTGTCCTTCATGATACACAAGTTCGCTTAGAAGTAAATCTCAAAAGAATGGTGCTGTTTAACACCACAGGGAAATAAACAGCAGTGGGACCTCAACACTGTCTGGGTGTCTAAGTAAGCAATGTCTAAACGCAAGACAAGATGCCTCATGAAAAACTTGTCTGCTGTTAGGCCATTAACTGAAGTTTTTTAACTCCCTAAACAAAGAAGCTGATAAATCTACAGCCAAAAAGGGTATGAGGCAGCGATGTGCCCTTGTAGCCAAGAAGGCCAACAGTCTCCTGGGATGCATTAAAAAGAGCACGGCCAGCAGGTCGAGGCAGGTCATCCTCCCCCTCTACTCTGCCCTGGTGAGACCACTTCTGGAGTGCTGTGTCCGGGTCTGCGCTCCCCAGTTCAAGGCCAGGGAAGTACTAGAGAGAGTCCAGCAGAGGGCTACAAAGATGATCAAAGGAATGGAGCAACTCTCCCATGAGGAAAGGCTGAGAGACCTGGGTCTGTTTAGCCTGGAGAAGAGAAGACCGAGAGGGCATCTCATTGATGCTTACAAATATGTAGAGGGTGGGTGTCAAGAGGTTGGGGCCAGCCTCTTGTCCTTGGAGCCCATCAACAGGACGAGGGGCAACGGACACAAAGTGGAACACAGGGAATTCCATCTGAACATGAGAGAAAACAACCTTACTTTGAGGGTGACAGAGCATTGAGACAGGCTGTCCAGAGAGGTTGTGGAGTCTTCTTCTCTGGAGATATTCAAAACCTGCCTGGACACGTTCCTCTGCTACCTGCTCTAGGTGATCCTGCTTTGGCAGGGGGGGTTGGACTAGATGGTCTCTAGAGTTCCCTTCCAGATTCTGTGGTTCCGTAATGTCAGTGGCAAGATGTAGAGATTTGCAATTGAAACTGGTTTGAATGGACCATCTCTTCCATAAAATGATAGTTGCAACAAACTGAAGGAAAAAAAAAGGCTGATGGCCTTTGAAAATGTTTTTCTGATACAAGTGAGAACACTGCCAGAAAAGGGACAGGTAGCTTATTTTTTATTGCTTTTCTATATGTTTGAGAAGGTCACGTAGGCTGTCAGTGCTGCTCTTAAAGAGTTAAGAATAATAAATAGTCTTTGTAAAATGAGATAATTGTATCGCATAGCTTAATTAGAATTAGTAAAGCACTTACATTTTGATAGAAGGTACTACATGACTGCATTATTTTTTTATTAAACCCTAATTACTTATATCTATGTCTGCAGTTTACAGTTTGTAATTTTTCCAAGGCACCTTGTGGCCAATACCCATCTCACGTTCTGTTTATAAAGCTAATTAAAGGGGATTTTGCAAGGGGAGGAGAGCCAGAAGCATTGTCATCCAAACCCCATCCTGCCTTTGATTGTTATGTTCAAAACAGAGTTAAAAGCACTGTGTTCTCATCCTTCCAAAAATCTGCAATATTTCTTCTGAAATTACCAGACTGACAAATGAATTCTATTATCTATCACCAAAGTGGTTTTCTTTGATATTTGAAGAAGCCTGTTATTGCACTATGCAGTTAAATAGGCTACGTTAGAGCTAAACTGCAGATAAATATATAGACCATAGAAGTCTGGTCTGCTTAATGAGTCCATATTGGCTTTTTTTTCTGTACATCAGCTCCTTACAAGGATTTCAAGGTGCTTGCACCTAGGAGGAACTTCTATAGAATCCCAAAGAGGTGACCCAATCAATAGATTTCCTTTATTTGTTTTAATGTTCTTCACAAAGAAGTACTGAAATGATATAGAAATAGAGGAACTGGGTCAGAAAACAACCCTATGTATCAGGAATGAAAATAGAGCTGTGATTGTTTTCATTATTTCATGTTTTTGTGGAGAAAGAATACTAGATGCTGAGCTGCTTCCCAAAAGCTTAAGTTTCATTATACCAGTATGTTATTTTTCAAGTCTGTTAAAAATTTCTGTGCATTATTCTTTTGGAAGTCATAATTAATACAATTGGCTATATAATTTTTAAAGAACTTTTTTTTTCGTGTGCATATGCATATCTGTGTTCTTGTAGGCTTAAATAATAGTTTGAGTCTGCTGTTTTATCTGACATACTGATTGACTGTGTTTGTGCTCAAGAGCAAAGCTGCTGCTGCTCAGGGAACATTAAGAAATTTTATACTTTTTGTTGTTTTATTGCATGAAAATTCTATGAAAAATCTAACAATCTTGTTAAGAATAGAACTGGATTTCTTTCGTGAAGTCCAGAAAAAAGAGCATTTATTTGTTGGTTGATTGCATCGGTGTTTCTCAATCCACATGTAGAAAAAACTTCTCTCTCAAAGAAATAAAATGTATTTTATACAAATGAACCAAAAGATAAGGAGGCTTAATTCACTGAAGTTTGGAGAACTTGTTTATATTGATTGAATGTGCCTGTCCTTTATTCTAACGTGAGTTTATGGATTCATTTCCTCTCATGGAGCATTAAGTTACAGCTCTAAAAGCTTTCCAGTGTATAAAGCCTGGTATGGACAATGTCAAATTCAAACGTAGAGAAAGGTTTCTTGGTTTGAGTCATTTCCTTAGTAAAGTTATAAAAGTGACAAACATTCTGGCCACTTAACTGGGATGAGGTAGGTAAGGAAAAATGTATTAAGTATTTCAGAATCTGTTTTTCAGGGTCAGCTGGATTTTTATGAATCTGCTAGGGAAAAGGTGATCCCAAGGCCTGGGCTAGAGCCTAGGCAGATCCCCAGTCTAGATCCAAAATAACAAGTTTCTTCTGCAAACAAATATTACAGTTTGATGATTCCAGGCTTTCTAAGGTTTCCTAGGAAACAACATGAAACACTTGAGACTTTTTAATCCCAAACTGCACTGTCAGTTCCGCTATAAATTAAATTGTACCATTTCACAGTACGATGCCTGGCTGTGCTGAGGCAAGCTGTAGACTTAGGGAGAAAAATGAAAAAACATACCCTCAGGGGATGCCAGATTTTAGTGAAGCAAACGAAGTCAAGCTCTTACATTCATGCAAATTAAAAATTCATAGCTGATCATTTAAGAATCAAAAGCAAAAATAGGTTTTAAATGAATCAACATAGCCAGGGAGCACTGTTTTTTTGCCAGCCCTTGCCCCTGGTCCATGAAGTCACAAGGGGCTCCAGCCTCGGGGGCTCCCCAGCTGCCCACCAGCACAGGATGGCTGCGCACTGGGCTCAAGCTCGGTCATCTCAGCCCACCACTAAGTGCTGCCTATGGGATCTTACAATCAATGACATTTTTATGCCTTATCCTGCTATTTCTCTATTTCTTTGTATTCTGTACTATAAAAGGACTATGAGTACATAACTTTCTGACAGATGGTAATGTTTGGGAAGCATATTTGCCTACTTTTTATAAAATATCTCTGTAGTTTAAAAAGAAAAATGCAAATAAAAAAAGATTTTCCAAGCTCAAACTGAACATTCATCATCAAGGTACTCTGTTTTAGCTCTGACCGGTGGGAAAAAAAATGTGCAGTCACATATTCAGAGCTGGGAAAGAGTGTCACTTTTTAAACTTCAATCATTAGACCAGTTCAGTCCCACCAAACTTCTTCCTCTTTGTTTAATTCAGCAAGATTTTAAAATTACGGAGGTACTGACAAAACTAGACTTTTCAATTTTTTAGTAACTTCAGAGATGGAATTTCTTCTCTTAGGTCCAGTGCTCGTACTTTAGCATAATTGGTTTTATCACCTCTATGGTGTACCCTTGTGTTGAAGACTTTTCAAAGACTGTTCTTCCTGAATATCGACAGGTTCATGTTAGCCCACGCAGTGGTGGCGAGAGAAGCACTGCCTGAGTCCTATGTGTTACACGTTCCAAGGAAATCCGAGGTGTCCCACACTGATCCCTCTTTACCAGTTCTTCCCAGTACATTAGTGCCTTTTTCAGATGCTTTGGCAACTAATAATTTGGGATTTGCTCTCGACAGGATTTCCCTCTGCTTCTTCTTATATTCTTGAAGTAGGCAGGAATGTAGATTGATGCCTTCTAGATAAAGACTATTGCAGAGCAGGCAGCTTTAAGTTGGGGAACAAACAAGACATTGTCATAAATTATTAAAAGCCAAATTTGCCATACTAGGCAGTTTTCCCTATGCAAGAAACTCCACCATTATTAATTGATTAATATAGCTTGTAGCAGACAGAATGAAGGGTGAAAGCCAAGGGTTCATTGTAGGCCACCCTGAGCCATCATCTCTTTTCCTCCGGTTTTGTTGGAAGAAGTATGTAACTTGTCTTCATGCTGGGTTTTTTTTCCCTTTTTTTCTCTCTCTCTATTTTTTTTTTTTAATACCATTCATATCTGGGGAACAGTTTCTCTTTTCAACTTTTTTTTTTTTTTTTTTTTGCATGTACCAGTGGTACAATATGCCCTCTCTTTCAAAATGAATCACTGCTTTCCTTTCAGAACTACATGAGATTAGTAAACAGCACTGAAGACCTGAGAATTCCCCTGCTGATTTCACTGGATTCAAATCTGGCCTTGAATTATTTCCCCCAGAACTGCAGAAATCCAATTTGGGTCATTTACTTGGTAAAGTCTGAACTGTCATAATTATCCCAGCCACAGCTGATTAAAAAAAAAAAAAAAACAACAAACAAAAAACTTAAGCTTTTTCTGCAGTGAAAGTTAACTGTGCTGTGATTTTGGCTTTTGTCTTACCCAGACTCAAGGTCGTGAAGTGGAAGTTTGTGCAGGTTATAATACTCATGTGCTGGTGCCACTTGGAGCTTCTTTTTACTCATTAATTTTTCAGAAAGGACACGAGGATTTGCGACAGCACTAAGGCTGCTTTCGCTGCTCTTCCCACAGTCCTGCACGTAGGCCACACAGCTTGGATCACAGCTCAAACAATTCTCCAGAAAAGAGCTCTAAACCATAGGATAACCTCTAAACATATACATGGGTGTGCTTGGAAACAGCAAGAACATCAAGTGTAGCAGTAAACCGCGAGGCTGTAGGTTTTGCTCCCACCTGGGCTTGGCTAACCTGCCTGCTTGGTCTTAAGAGACAATGATTCACATGAACTGTGATGCCTAAATCAAGGTAGTTTCTCAAATCAAAGGCTAGCACGTGTCAGTAAAATTTCCCCATTATTCTCAAATATCCTGTTACTTGTGTCGTAATTTGCTCTGTGACGTTCCGTGTCTGGTCACTGGTCTGTTTTCTTCTCTTCAGTATAGCTTATCTAACGCCACCTCCTTTGACGTGCTCATTAGCAGACACAGAACTTGCTGAGGTGCCAATTAATGAAATTGCACTTTTACATGTATGCAGCCTTTTACATTCTCTGTTCAGTGGAGTATTTATGACAGGATTTTTTTAAAAAGTGTTTCATTTATCACTGAGACAGTTTGGAGAGACAAACAGGAAGTAAAACTCATATTCTATATCTGCCATATCTATATATCTTTTATATCTTCATCTTTGTGACAGCACATTTTTTAACATATATTTAGAGGCCTGCAAAGAGAAAAAATGTTTTGTGGCCTTATAGAAAAAAGCTTTCAGAAAAGCAAGCACCTTTTCTACTCCTGTGCATCACACTGCTAGTAGTTGTTCAGCCAAATTTCTGAGTTTGAGGCTTATGAGTTTTGAAGTTAAGAAATGAAAGTGATAACTATAAAATGGCTTGTTCAGTTTTAGTAACCTACTTGCCTGAATATGTTGTGTTGAGTTACAGTAGTAGTCACAGCTCTTTTCTTAGATACCCTCGTAGATTAATTCAGTAGCATCATACAACTTATAAACACAAAAATAACAATTGGAGGTGAAGGGGGTCCCAAATCAAAATCCAAGGTATAAACACTAATTAAAATTAGAGTTGAATACTGAAAAATATGAGTTCCAAATGCTTTAGCTTTCTTAACTGGAATCAGTAACCTGAAGCCAAGGGCTACAGTTCTGGGTTGTTTTCAAGAGCAGAAATTCAGATGCTGCTGCTGGAAGCAGAATGTAGGTGCAAGTGCATCTCAAGTGATTAATGTGTAATTAATAATACAGAACAAGAGCCACAGTATACAGTTTGCACTTAGCAATTTTAACTTGTATATTATTCCTATTAAACCTGCACAATTTGTAAAATAACACTGGCTCTTACAGTGCATTAGGTGCCTGGAAGAGCTCATGGGGTGTGAGTAATGGATTTTAATTGATTTCCTTTCTGGATAGATTCCATTTGGTGAATAAGATCTCAGACCCTGATGTGTATGATTTCAAGTCTCCCTCTAATAGTGTACAGCGAAGGTAACACAAGGTATCAAGCCATATGCTTCAATGTATTTGGAGCTGAGCTGAAATATTACTCCTGAGGTATTCCAGTCTTTTGCTTACACCAGTTTCTCCTTTCCCTGGAAATCAGAAAGTGCAGAACATACTGCAGGCTGATGTGGTATAAAGGACTCTGGTGCAGGTGTTTTAATAAAAAGAGGAAAGAGGCAGATTATTGTTGGAAAGGAATGCAAATAAAATCTTTCATCCTCAGTATCACCTGTTACACATTACTTAATCACACATTACTTATCACACATTACTTAAATCACAGAATCATAGAATGGTTAGAGTTGGAAGGGACCTTAGAGATCATCCTTATGAATTTTGGAGTTAAGAAAGAGCCATGGGCAGGGGCAGCTCCCACTAGAACAGGTTGCTCAAAGCCCCATCTAGCCTGGCCTTGAACACTTTCGGGGATGGGGCATCCACAGCTTTTCCAAGCAACCTGTTGTGTGCCTCACCACCCTCACAGAAAATAATTTCTTCCTAATACCTAATCTAAATCTCCCCTCTTTCAATTTAAACCATTACCCCTTTTCCTATGCCTACACTCCCTGACAAAGAGTCCCTCTCCAGCTCTCCTTGTAGGCCCCCTTTAGGTACTAGAAGGCTGCTATAAGGTGAGCCACAGCCTTCTCCTCCTCAAGCTGTACAACTGCAACTCTCTCGGCCTGTCTTCACAGGAGAGGTGCTCCTACCCTCTGATCATCTTCATGGCCCTCCTCTGGACTCAGTCCAACAGGTCCATGTTCTTCTTATGTTGGCAGCCCTACAGCTGGACATAGTACTCCAGGTGGGGTCTCACGAGAGCAGAGTAGAGGAGCAGAATCACCTCCCTTGACCTGCTGGCCATACTTATTTTGATGCAACCCAGAATCTGGTTGGCTTCTCTGGGCTCTGAGTGCACATTGCATTGCTGGCTCATGCTGAGCTTCTCCTCATCACATTGCTTTGTATATCGTCTTCACAGGCACATCACACGTACTATAAACAACAGCATCTTTAATACAACTTGAACCAGATAAAAGAGTTTCGGGGCCTGATACTGACATGTTACTTGCATTGAGGCTCTCTGTGACCACGGGAGGCTGCTGCAGACCATCCCCAGTACCGAGCACCATGAGGAAACCAAAGGTTGATGAGATGCTAACGGCAGGCTGGCACCAAGGCCGCACCAACCTGCTGGCGCCGCGGGGAAACGCCTGGTCCCACGGGCTTGGGCGGGCGGGAGAAGCCCCAGCCCCGCGGGCCACGGCGGCCCCACGCACCCTCACCGCGCCGGGAGGCGACTGCCCCCGCGGGTGCCCGACAGCGGGTGCCGGCTCCCAGCCCGTGGGGCGCGGCCGGGGAGCCGCCCTCCGCCCGCCCCGGCCCCGCCGCCTCCCGCCCGCTCTCCCCTCCTCCCCTCCCGGCGCGGCGCCGAGCACGGCGGGGCGATGTGGCGGTGGCAGTATGTCAGCGGCCAGCAGCTGGAGGGATTCCGCCGGTACAAGGTAAGGGTCAGACCCCGGGGGTCGGGGCGGGGATCTGCGGCCGATCCTCCCGGTTTCGACGTAGCCGGGCTCCCGAGGGCTCCGGGCTTGCGGCAGCTGTTTGCTCCGCTCCGCTGAGAACCCCGCCCGGCTCTACCGGGAGCCCCGGCCATCCCTCCGCTACGGGAGGTAGTTGTGCCCGCAAGGTGCCCGGTACCTGGCCGGGGTCTCCATCAATCCGAGCGAGTGCGGGGATAGGAACTAGGTGTTTACGAAGCGGTAAGTCACGGTGGAAACAAAGTTAACTGGGTTTTAGGAGAGCAGCAACATCTTTGAAAGCCTTGCACGTTTTAAAGAAGCACCGGTTAGGAGTCATTTGGTGTTTCGGTAAGAAAGTGTGCGTTCACAGTGCTTGTCTGGCTCTGTCCAAATTATTCATATGCAGGAATGTTTTGTCTTTGAGAAATAAATAAAGAAGGCAGGGGGAAAAAAAACTTACCTGATATAATTTGAATTAAACCCCTTGTTTGCAAATAACAGGCCTGCAGAATTCAAATGAATGGGTGGATCATTAGATATTTTGATTTAGCAACGTTATGTTGCAGACTTACAAGGTTCTGGGTTTTGTTCCCAGGTGTGTTGCAGGGGGTTATCCAGTCTTGCTGTGGTTGAGGTGCAGGTGTCCGAGATGGGTCATACCACCCTGTTCACTCACCCTCACCCCGCTCCCTGTTAAAAGCACGGGCAGGATGCCAGCTTCCACCAGCACAACCCCCAACCCTTTATTTTATATTCAGTTTCCTAAAGCAGCCCCTACCCTGTCCTCCCCATGCTTCTTGCCTTCACCATGCACCCTCCCAGCCTGGCCTCCACTCAGGGCATTCAGCTTCTCCCAGTTCCAACCAAGCCCTTCCTTTCCCCTCGCCAGCAGTTTTCTGCCTGCTCACTGCAGGTTGAGTGATGGCAGAGTAACTGTGGTCTCAAGAGCCTTCTGCAGGTCACTTACCAGGCACTTGTTATGCACAGCAGCTTGTTAAAATGTACCAACCTGTTTGTGTATCTCTGGTGTGAGTGGGATAAAACATGCTGCAAGCTGCCTCTGGCCACTGGGTGTAAGTTGCACAGGCCTGTGCTTGAATAGTGGAGCCATGGTGTTGACTGAGATCACTAGAGGAAAAATAAAAAGCTATTTTTAGAATAAGCAGACATTATTGTTGAAGTAACTTTCATAAAATATTTATGTTTGTAGTACAAATACAAGGAACACTTGTATTACAGTCTTCCTTATCACTTGAATGAAAGTAGCTGCAAACAGATGCAGATGGGCAAGAATCAAAATAAGATTTTTTAAGAACTTGATATCATTGTGTACTACTTATGTATTAAAGAGCAAATGATTACCAAAAGACAGAATAACATAAGAAAACATTACAGTTGAATATATTAAAATTACTTTGGTTTCTTGGGAGCATTACAAAGGCCAGAAAATATGTTAGGTAGTTTTCTTAACTATAGGCATTAGCCAACACACTTGACAAGTATCCCTTCAACTACGTTCAGGAAAAACTATGATAAATACAGGTTTTAGAAAGACGAAATCAGGTTGTCAGTTCCTTATACCTGAAGTGACTTGGGACTGGGGCATGCTGGCAATAAATAAATAAATAAATTCAAATGACCCAGGTTTCATCCAGGGAAATCCAGCTGTGTGACGTCAGTGCTGCCGAGCTGGTGGGGTATCTGCACTGTCTTCCTGGTGCTCCAGGTTTCAGGAAGACAAGGCAGGTGATGACAGCTCTGCTCAATCCTGAAGTGCTGCTCACAATGAGTTAAAATTCTCCAAAAATGCAAAGGGAGTGCAGTAAAGAGAGTCAAGGAGACACTAATCACTGCCACCATCTCCTCCCCGCCTCCTCACCTCATCCTCCCATGCCCAGGGCTGCTACCACAACCACAGCTTTGTTCTCACCACCTCCCAGGCCTGAGACATGTTCTTCAACCTTTTTTTGCCCTCTGGCTGCCATCTCCTTCATTCTCCCCTTCAGCCTAGGGCCTTACCTCATCCTGCTCCTTCAGCTTCCCAGCCTGCTGAGGTGATTGCTGCTGCCTTTGCTGCCAAGTCAACAGGACTGGCACTAAACTCAGATTACTGTGCCCAGCAGACACAGGTTACCTCTTTCTACATCCACCTGGACATCTCTGTAGCATGTTTCCTGGTGGACCTAGCTCTGGAGTGCAGTGGAGGGATATGCAGGCTGGCACTGTGAAAAGCTAGATAATCTCTGGAAGGATTTATTAGCAAGTGTTCAATATTTAGCTAGAACAAGTCATTGTTCCAGGTTCCAGACCTGAAGTGTGCCTAGGAAACTAGGTAGGGGCATCCATCTCTTCATTGTGCATCACACTGTAGTGTTATATCTGCACTGCTATCAGTGGCTCAATGTGCTCTGCACTTTGCATAATTTTCCGCAGATAACTGGGAGCTGATCATAATGTAGTTTAAAAGAATAATTTGTGTAATCAACTCCATTTCGTAAGGTAAATTTTTGCCTGAAAAGAATACTGCTCAGTTTTCAGAATTTTCGCACAGCTGAACTCGTTTCTCTGCCATGAATGCTGCGATTGTATGTCTTGGGCACTGTCTGTCTCCTGTTCGCAGTTGGAGGAGGGCCTTGGCAACAAAACCAGTGCAGTTCTGTGCAAAGGGAATGGCAGACCTAATGAATGCAAAGACTTCAGCACCCTTTAGCGTCATCAGGTGCATGAATATTTTGCTTTCGAAACGAGTTTCTTCCAGTTAACAAGCTTGGTTTATAATACAGAGTGACCCCAGAGCACCAAAATGTGTTCCCTTTTTATGATCCCAAACCAGATGTGCTAGGAATGCACAAGTACCCCCAGTGTATTCAGTCCATAGTATCATGCTGGCACCAGTTTAGTGTAAAACGTCCTGAAACTCTTATATCGTGGACATCAGATCCTTAGGGCTGGCTATTTCACTTGACAGATCTATTCCTATTCGTTCTGTGTGCTAATGGGGGTTCAGAGATTCAGTTTGCCTTTTTCTGCTCACAAGCACAACAAGAACAGGCTGGGATGTGTCAATGAGACAGTTCAGATGCAATCCTGGTATTGCTGCTGTGATAATTCTTCTCGCCGATGGGGCAGGTGGGTGGGTGCTGGTTTCAGGGCAGTTGCGTGCTCAGGTGATTTGCTGCAACTGTAGGGCAGAAGCAGATGATACTGGGATCTTGTGCTGTTCCCTGGAATCTGGAGTGACACAGCCAAAATGATACAGCCAACTGCAATTTTAAGACTTGGGTCATGTCATTTCTACTTTTACTTTCCTGCTACCATGATTTTGCAGTTCTAGAGGATCACCCATAAGATTATCCAGCTCCCTTTTTTCCACCTGTTTAGGTTTCTATTGGAAAGAAGCAGCTCAGAGACAGTCAGGTGATGAGTACAAACAAAAGCAGAATTTGGTTTTTTCATTTTTATTCTCCTCTTCTCACCCTAATGCAATGATATTGATGATGTGCTCTTGTTACCATTGCCTCTTCTCATCACTGAGATCTTAGGATTTCTCTTGCAAATCTGCTTTGAATCATCTTTTCTACAGCACCTAGGTGTGGAGGTTTTCCAAGCCAGAAAACTTTGATGCTTTATCCTCTTTCAAAATAAAAGAGATCTAAGTACAGACTATAGAGGCTTCTCTGAAAGAATAGGCCTTGGAAAATATGATTTAAAATATCAGAGATAACATTAAAAATCAAGGTCTAAGATTCCATATTTTCATCTTGGTATGTCTACACTGCTTCTATCCCCTAAGCTATCTTGAGAGGGTAACTCCCTGTGCAACAAAGGGAGGGGGCAGTAAATGAGGTATACGGTTTCATTTCAGTGAGACTTCTGGTATTGTCCCAAATCCTCATAAGGAAAGTAGGAAGAGGTAAATAATATTAAATCAGTGTAAAATGGAAATGCATTACTCTGAAAAGTAATTTTAAATTCTTAGTCAAAATAGGAAGTTCTATCAAATGGGATCCTACCTCCAGAGCTGTCTCCATCCTGAATCCATTGCTGATCGATACTTTCATTAATTAACAGAAGGGACATCACACTTTTGTAAAATTTTCATGCAATACTAAAGCACTTGAAGAACAGGCTTATGATTCATAATGTTCTTGAAAAACAGATATAATAGCCAGAAATCAATATGAAGAAATTCGGTAAACAAGGTACAATACCTAGGGGAAAGGAAACCAAGATTTAGACCATAACAGTTTCCAATCCACAGAATGGTATTAGGAATATTAAGAGGTTTAGAAAAGATGAGAAACAGTCTGAGTACTGTGGGAATAAGAGCCTAACAGCCACTTATTCTCCAAGCATGTGCTTGTAAAGAAAGACAATATGAAAGTTTTGGCTGCGCAAAGAGAAATTTAAGGCAGATGCTGTGTCAGTCCTGTGTCAATAAGGGTATTTCAGTGCTGGAACAGGCACTAAGGGGGATTGTGCAATCATTTTATCAGTCTTAAGAAATGGTTTGATTTCTCTGAGAGATGATCTGCAATCTAGTATTGAGTGATAATGAGCAGTTCCTTACAACTTTTTTAGCAAAGTTTTGGATAATGCTTTCTATTTTAATCTGCCAACATTGTCATTTATCGCAAGCAATTGGCTTGTTACCTCATGGTAACTTGATCTGCTTCCTGAATGTCTACTAAATGTGATCCTGCATTGGGTGAAAGCTCTGGACTGGAAGACCTCTCAAGTTACATCCCAGCCCTCATTTTGGTAGGTTAGAGAAACAAGATCAGACGTATGATGATCATGTTGCAAGGCTTGATTGTTTCGCTCATACTGACTTATACCAAACCAGCAAAGTATGATGAGTCTAATCAAGTGAATGACTTTCTGGAAGTTCAGGATTGGGCCAGATATAAGACTGGTTTTCTCTTAAGTCTTTATGCATTTCCAAGTCTCCTATGTAACCATGAGATTTAGAAACATAATGAGTTATGCTTACATTAGTGAACAGTTTTGCTTTCTACTCCGGTATCAGGAGGATTTTACATGATTTTTAAAATTTAGGACAGGAGACTTTAATTTGCATATTTTTCTGGAACTTCTTCAGAGATGGTTAATACAGTTCATGATTGTACGTGGACAATTTTATACATGTTGAATACATATGTTACGTGTTTATTATATAGTATTTTACAGATGGTATTTTAAGTTTTTTTTCCCTAATTTTAAATTACAAATATTATTTAAAGACAGCTATCGTGAGCTTTATCTGTTGTAGTTATTTTCAAACCACCTTAGTTTAATAAAGCCCTTGAATATTTAAGGCAGTGAAAACTTACATTTTTTACTTTCCATAAAACTGGTAAGTCAACAGCTCACTCTTCTACAAATAACATCTTGCAGTCTTCTTCATATTACTTTGATGGATGTGAAGACTGGTGTTGTAATTAAAAGTTGTTGAATAATACCTGAAATTCACAAATCATTCATGACCCTTATATTTTCTGTTACTGTATTCATGTGTAGAAGAGTCGTGGGCCAACTAAATTACTTCATTCTGAAAGATCACCTTCATGTGCACAATATTTCTTATTCCTCCTCCTGTCGTAATGGTAGCTGACACAATGTCGCATTTCAAGAGCTTTGTAATCATTATTTTCCTTTACATAGCGTAAGCTAATGAGCCAACAATATAATGAAATCACATCACAGAGATGTTGCATTTGATATTACTTGCCACAGGACTTTTTTCCCAATGATGGTGTAATTGTACGTGGTTTTGCATGCCACATTATGCCCGTGAATTTACAAAGGTTCATTAGATCACTTTTGGGACAAATACACTGGACATAAAGAGTTGTATGCCTTGTTCAATGTCATAAAAGTGCCAATACCAACCACATAATTTCATCTGACTGCTTTAAGAAGAGATGTTAGTGTTCTGAAATGCCTGTTGGATTTTTATGTGTAGGATATGTAAGTATACACTTACATATTCATATGTATTTATTTTGTTTATTTATCTGTGCTTTAATAGAAGACATTGCAACAATGTATCTGTGATTTGGATGTGGAATATTTGTTATAAATCTAGGGGAATCATTCCTAAAAGGATTGTTTTATAGAGGGAGGAACTGGGGCTTTGCATCTTTCTGTGAAATATCTTCTCTTGTGCATCAGGATACTAGATAACATAACTGGTTAGTGTATGTGGTTAATAAGCCCTTAGCATCACTTGTGAAAAATGCAACCCACTTTTAATCTGTCTGCCCTTTTGGGCCTAGAGCAGTTTCTTTGGGTTTAGGTACACGCTCTGGCAGAGCTACAGCTGTGTGGGAATTTGGTCTGCTGTTTGATCTTTAAAGGGCTCCTGGCACCTCTGAAAACACACGTTTGTACATGCACACAAATAGATGTAGCACAGAATCCTGCTGGCATTTCCTTTACCAGCTGTAGAAGACCAGTCTACACAAAAAAAAATACATAGAAATGAACTTCTGCTCTATGTTGGAGCTTCTGTGAATAGGGGTGCTTAAAGATCTTTTCGTACAGTTCCTTGAGAGTGTGCAGGTTTTGGTTTTTAGCAGGGTTTGTACTATTGCCAGTCTGGCCCAGCCTCTACCTTTGTCACTTTACAGCAACAAATGTGCATCTCCCTTCCGTTATCCCTTGCTCAATATTTACTTGTAATTCTGTGTTCTTTTGGCTTTGTTGTTAAGTGTTTGAACGTGTCCCACTAAACAGCCTTTTCCTGAGGACAAGTTAGGCAGCATCCTTAATATAACCACTGTTGACTGAAAAATGGTTGTTATCCCCTCTCCACCTCTCCTTGGTCTGGGTGCTTACAGTCTTGTGAGTTAAGAATCATATCTATCTAGTCTCACATGATGAGCAAGAACCTCACTTTTGGGGCCAACACAGCTCAAGCATAGCTAGTCAGCGGATATGTGATCCATCAGCCCTTTACTCCTGGTAAACGGGATTGTGGTAGGCAGGAAGTTGAACACCAGCCCTCAGTGTGCCGTGGCAGCAAAGAAGGTCAACAGCATCCCAGGATGTATTAGCTGTAGTACAGCCCATCAAGTAAGGAAGAAGTAATTATCCCCCTTTGATAGGCCACATCTAGAATACTGTGTCCAGTTTTGAGTCCCCAATACAAGAAAGGCATCAACATCCTGGAGCAAGTTCAGTAGAGGCCACCAGGGTAGCTGGGGCTAGAGCACTTGTCCCAT
The DNA here is from genome assembly GCA_013400055.1 of Nycticryphes semicollaris. Taxonomy (NCBI): domain Eukaryota; kingdom Metazoa; phylum Chordata; class Aves; order Charadriiformes; family Rostratulidae; genus Nycticryphes; species Nycticryphes semicollaris. The sequence continues at coordinate 1,821,052 of VXBJ01004668.1, read as the reverse complement.
GAGGAGAGGCTGAGGGACTGTGGCTTGTTTGGCCTGGAGATAAGACATCTTCAGGGACACCTAGCAGTAGCCCCTAGCACCTGTGGGGAAGTACTTGAGAAGATGGAGCCAGGCTCCTTATAACAGTGCATGGCGGGAAGACAAACGACAACAGGCACAAGACACCTTCACACTGGGTATAAGGAAAAAAACATAAGGAACGCAGTGAGGCAGTGCCACAAGCTGTTCAGGGAGGTTGTGCAATCACCATCCTAGGAGCTTTTCAACACCCAACTAGATAAAGCATGAAGCACCTGGTCTGTGCTCATGGCTGGGCCTACTTAGAGAAGGAAGGGCTGATGTCCCTTCTGCCCTGAACTATCCTGTGATCCTAACCCATGATTCTGTGATCTTGAGGCAATGACACCTCTCTGCAGGCAAAGAATGTGCCACTAGCAGGCATGACTCCCTAAGAACAGCCTGTCTCAAACCACAAGTACACCTGTCCCATGACCTTATGGACGTGAGTTCATACATACCTCTATTAAGTGACAGGATGTGGCATGTGGCCCAAGGCGTGTGTCAGGATTCCTGAAAATTAGGAGCTCTGAATGATGGGTTTATATTTATAAAGAAGCACTGAAAGGACAGTAATTTACTTAATAACCACTTCCTAGCAACTTAGTAACCAGCCAGAATGGTTGAATTGTCCAAACCATCCTTCTGGGTTTTGAGTATTTTCTAGGAATAGGTTAAGATAGAAAGAAAATTTAACCTTATTTCCTAGCTGCAGGTAAGCACAGACTAATGGAACTGAAGAGGGCAAAATCAGGGAGGAGAGAACTGCTCAAGAGCCTTACTCGAGCAGCTTCTTCCTTCACAGTGCAGCCACATCCAGCCCTGGCATAAACAGTGCAACCATCAGATGATAGAGTCCACAACCTCAGACCCCCAAAGAGATAAGTATTTGCATCTGATGATGCTACTCCACCATCAGCTACTCTTTTCCAGGCAAAATTGCAAACTGTTTTCTTCAGTTTCTGCTCATATGTTGTACTTTTCAGCCCTAGACGTCTTAGGGGCTTATAACTCCTCTATTTAGATATCAATGATGTAATCAAAATATAGATAGAAAGATGGGGGGAAAAGGCAGAGTAGTCCAAATCCAAAATCCAAGCCATTATTCATCAACTAAATGATGATACAACCTAAAGTAATTTTATTATTAGAAATAGCACAATTGTGTTTTGGAATACATCAGCACTTTTAAACTGCTGAACATTTGGTATTCATTTGGCAACCACAACGTTGTTTTATAGTGTACTTCTCTTCTTTCCGTTTGTGAAGCTTTTGTTAAAACTGTGTCCCATAATATCTACAAACCTGTAAAAACGTATATAAAGTAGAATTAAAAACCACGTGTTTCATGTATTCTAGGAATCTGAAACGTAGATGGAAAATTGTTGCCAGATGTGTCACGATTTCAGTATTTTCTTTAAGTTTTGTGTAGTTCCAGAATTATAAGATAGCCCAGAAGGAATGTTCATGTTGCATGAGTGTGAAATAACTTGTCCAGAAGGAAGAGTTCCCACCAGCCTTTCTTGAATAGTGACTGGTTTGTGCGCTGGATTGAGAGGGTCATTTGGCAGCCTCCAAAACCATGAAGAAACCCTTGTCTAATGCAAATCAGAATATTCCTGGCCTGAACCATCATCATTCCTCTTATTGCCTTTCATGCCAGTTACAAAACGCAGGCATTGTGAAACTGCAAAATCAGAGAGGAGATGTGATAAAAGGGTAGGGAGGTGCTGGGACCTGTCAGGGTGCCATGATCACTGGGGGCACTGAGGGCCCTGGGGCTGCAGGACAGGGCCTGGCAGCCTGTCCCACCAGCAGAGGCTGAAAGTTCCAGGGACCAAGGTTGGGGCTCAGCCACTGCCCTCAGTATCCACGAGCCTCTGGCCATCACCACCCAATGAAGGGGCCACCTGTGATGTGCTGGCCCTGGGAGGGATAGCTGGGTCTTGCATGGTGGATGGTAAAACCTCATCACTTTCTTAGATTTTTTTTTTTTTGTATTTTATTTTGAATATACACTGTAAAACATCAATTTTAAAAACCTTTTCCTTCAGGAGATCCCTCAAAATTTTGCAATGTAGGTCCCTGTGTATAAATATAGGCCAAATGATGAAAAGTTCAGATTTATGTGTCCTGGAGAAGTGGTCAGTAGGTGTCCAGGTGGCTTTGTAGAATGTGCCATTATGCAAATATTGTGAAAAACCATCCCGTGGAGTTATTATTTTCAATTTGTCACCTGTTTAAAGACCATAATTTTGCCTATTTTTAAGTTGATGTATTGATTCTCAGCTGCTTTAGGCTGTCTTCAATTATCTTCATGAAAAGTTAATTTAGGAGGAGGAGAAAATTATTTCTTTCCCCCTTCCGCTTTTTATTAATTTTAAACAGGTGTAAATGACTACAGGTCCAAAGGTATTTTAAAACTTTGATAGCATTTTAAAAGTTTGATAACACTTTGAACCACTTTCAGAGTGATAATTTCTGTAGAATAAGATGTGGGGGAACCTACTGCATTTCAGCTGCTCTCATTTTGATGTGTCCCCCACAGAAAATTGGGAATACCTTATCCTTTTACATTTAGGCAGAGGTTACCTCAATTCATCAAATACTCTTCATGAGGTAACAACCAGCACAGGTACGTCTGGTGTTGTGCCTTTGTGAGGCAATCACTTGGTGGTTATTGTAGTAAATTCTTTACATGTTTTCACCCTTTTCCATTGTTTGCACTTTTGCTGGGAGTTGCTCACTAATAGATAGAGGGTTTTTTGTTTCATGTGAGTAGCACAAATATAACGAACACATGACTTAAAAAGAGGTTGGTTCCCCAAGCCTGCAGGAGCATTGCGTTGTCAGAACGTCAGCACACGGGTACAGCTGTGGCTCTTCCGTACCTGTGCCTGACCTGGCTGAGTTTGCTTACAGGAAAAGGGCAGGTATGGCAGTATTTATGTACTTCATCCAAGTCTTTATGTCGTCATTAGACAGTTCTCATGTTTTCTGTGTGGGAACAGCTAGTGTATTCTTCTGTAACAGGCATCTAACTTTACATGAAATATTCAAGGGATCACAGAACCGCGTATTCAATACACTGCAACATAGATGTTTTAAACATTAATTTGTCTGGGAAAGCAAGTTTTTTGCCTTTACATTTTTAATAGACTATTTTCTTTTGTAAAAGTGAACTCAAGCATAACGTTAAGCTAATACTGGCAGACTTTATTTGAATAAACTGGTGTTGCTTATACTTAAGTTATGTATATAAATATGACACCTCTAACAATATTGTGGCTGTACCCTTTGCTATGTACTCTTAGGGTGAATCACAGCCCATCTGCTCCTCAGTCTTCCAGCGAATGCAATGGAGATAATAAATCCTGTGCTGAATCATGAAGTTAATGACAAATTTAAAATTCACTGATTTCTGGGCAGGAATATGAAGCCTTGTGAATTTGTTGCTACTAATATGAAATTAAAACCTACAGAGTCGTTTTGATGCCAACAATTTAAGCGTAAACAATTGACAACAGTTTTACTCTGTATCTCTGAATGTATATGGTTGTATGGCAGATTACAGTGCTACCTGGAACAAGGTAATTTAGATACACAAAAGAAATAGTCTGTGAGCACAAGGACCAGCTTGAGTTCAATTAACTATCTCCCAGCAGTTAATGCAACTACATTGTTTGTAACTCGCTTTCTTCCCTGACTCTGAACTTTGTGTGGGCATGCTTTATATTCTCTTCATTCCAAAATTTTATTCTTGGGATACCTGCACAGTAAAAGGCTGGAGAGGGCCAGGAGCTCAGTGAATATGGAGCTGTCTGCTCTGATTAATGGTCAGGTCACTCCCTGGTTCTTTTTTTCTTTCCCAGGTCTCTCCAAGACAATAGCTAGGATTCGTTTTGGAAACAGTCCATTCTGAAGGCATTGTGCACCAATTTTTTTTTGGCTTTCACCATCATTTAGCACTCTCCCAACATGGGCATTTGGATCTTTGAACATACACAACACACAACTCTCACTTCTATGCGCTGAAAATGCAGTATTGCTGGGTTATATTAGATACTTTGAACTGAAACATTCTCAATGCTAATTATGTATTAGGTGTGCAACGGACAGGAGCTAGGCTCTGGATATGGATTCAGGCATGAATGGATCAGGATCAGAGGCAGATGAACAGAGTCCTTCTCGCACTGACCTTAGGCTGACTCTAGATCCCTCAGCTTTTATACTAAGCATGATGTAAATGGGATGCAATACCTTGTTGGTGAGTTTTGGGTCACCCGTCCTGTCTAGTTCTTCCTGCAGGTGGTAACCCTTTATGCTTTTGTACCTCCAATGCTCCAAAGAGCAAATAATGAAGTTAGCTGACCTTGGTAGTTAGAGCCATGAGTATAAGCAAGAGCCTCTCTGCATACCGTTCCTTGGCATAACTTATAAACAATCAGTTCTTATCACTCTGGGAGTGGACTACAGTCTTAACAATATGCTGTTAATTTCAGAGAGTTCAGTTAATTAGAAGAGGCTTAGCTGAAAAGTAAAATTACTGAACAGAAAATTGGTTCTGTTTTACTTCAAACCAAGACACAAGTGCAGGAAGTGTCTGCTGGGGGGTGCTAAACACTTGTGTCAATCTCGCACTTAGAAACCTCCAACAGACTTATCCTCCACTTCTTTCTTTTAATGTAAATGCACTGAAAAGGACATAATTATAAGTAAGCAATAGCAAATGGCATTACTTTTTTTTTTTTTTCTTTTTTTATGTCGGGTTCAGTGCACTCTCACATTCATGTTCATGTTACTCGGTAATTTCCTTTTCTGAGCAGCCATGAACATTAAAGTCCTGAGGATTTCATAGTCTTGAGGTTCGTAGTTTCTTGGGAGCAGAGTAAAGCAGGGTGTTAAACAGTGTAGCAGACTTTATTCTTCAAGTTGGGTTTCTTTTTTTTTTTTTTGCCATGACAGAAAACTTGCAGAATGCTTTTTCCATGGATGTTTCCTCTGATCTGACTAAAGCGGATTACTGACAAGGGAAGAGCAAATTTCCATTCTTCTGCACATCTTCTGAATGTTCCTTCCCTGCCTAGAGGACCATGGTTCAGACACAGACATAAGAATGAACAGAATGTAATGGGTATTGAAATATCTTAAGGTGACAGAAGTCAAGCAAACAAAAAGCTGACTTTGTTTTACGTTCATGTCTATTATATAAGGCTATGATATGTTGGAAAACTACATAGTCTTTCATATTTTCCATTTAAGAAAATACAGAAATTATTTTATCCCTATATAATCTCTCATATTTTCCATATAAGAAAATAATTTTAAAGTGGTGAGGTTGTTTTTCCTTTTGTTCTCCTGGGAGCAAGTAGTAGTTCTGGACAGCCAGTGAGTACTTCAGGTAGAAAGCCTCATTTTACTGTTGTTATTTAACTAGAATTTTGTGATTTTATTCATGACTTCGAAGAAGGTGGAAGGGAAAACAAGATAGACAAAGCAGCAGCAAAGTTCCCATATTTTGAGCTTTGTGCATTCTTATCCAGGTATGGCTGAATTAATTCTATTTGCTGGTCAGCAAATGATCACTTCACATACTCTGTGAATACCAGTTGAGGTAAGGAAAGGGGCAATTGCTGCAGAGAAACTTTGGGCAGAGTCCTGATTACCTGGAACCTGAATAGTGCTCATGGATACTTAGAAATTTCTTCATTTTCATAGGATTTCCATAGTTCTCATGTGAATTAAGTATTATCTGACAGTTCTATTGGCTCTATTGCTTTACTGGTATTATATGGTTTGGTATTATTATAAATAATATGGCATAAATATAAGCAAAGTCCACGGACAGCTCAGGGTTAATTTGCATGCAAGATGGAACATCAAAAGATCAATCAGTTATAACAATCAATGTTTGAAAGATACAGTATAAAATACAGCATCTAGGGCGTCAAATACATACAGAACAGTGAAAACTTTTGCCTGCAAGTTATTTTCTTCTGAGGTTATGTATTTAAGAATTCTAATATATATTCTGGCAGAAAAGCTGTTGACGACAGAATTGTCTCCTGTTTTAAGTAACATGGGTGGCAGAAGCAAGAAAAATTATACACTTCGGTGACATTCACAAGATTTTTAGAAAAAAAATAAAAATTGGCGGTGTCCACTTCACTAAACTGTATATTTTATTCCCTGTGGAAAGTTAGCCTGACCAGTCTGACCAGTAGGTGACAGGTGAATTCTTGGATATTTGCCAGTAAGTATTCACAGCATTGTAGCTGTGTTATAATAATGTTACAAGTATGGTAGGTTTATTATCTGTGATTAAACCTTGACCGCAAATTACAAAATAACTAAACAAATGCTTCCTTTTGTCCAGAAAGTAATTAAAATGTATCCTTTGGGGGCAGATAGAAAGTGGGAATGTGTGGTAGAGTTCTTAAGCACTCCGACTCCCGGAGCCTGATCTTTACAGAAAGGTTAGGTGAAGATGCATTCAAAACCTGAGCAGGCTGCATTCATCTTTTGTCCTGCTTACCCTTGTCCACTGAAAACTCTTAGTTCAGGTGTGTGCTTATTAAGTGTGTGTAAGAGCTTGGAGAATGGTGATACTGAAACTGGGATTAATCATTAACCATAGAAAGGTTAAAATTGGAAGGGACCTTAAATATCGCTGTGTTCCAACCCCCTGCCATGGGCAGAGACACTTCTCACTAGAGCAGGTTGCTCAAAGCCCCATCCAGCCTGGATTTAAATACTTCCAGAGATGGGGCATCCACAGCTTCTCTGGGCAACCTATTCCAGTGTCTCACCACCCTCACAGTAAAGAATTTCTATACTCCCCTCTTTCAATTTAAAACCATTACCCCTCATCCTGTCACTACACTCCCTGATAAGAGTCCCTCCCCATCTCTCCTGTAGGGCCTCTTCAGGTACTGGAAGGCAGTTATAAGGCTCCCTGGAGCCTTCTCTTCTCCAGGCTGAACAATCCCAACTCTCTCAGCCTGTCCTCATAGGAGAGGTGCTCCAACCCCCGATCACTTTTGTCCATGTCCTTTCTATGTTGAGGACTCCGGAGCTGCACACAGTACTCCCAGGTGGGGTCTCACGAGAGCAGAGTAAAGGGGCAGAATCACCTCCTTTGACCTGCTGGCCACACTTCTTTTGATGTGGCCCAGGATGTGGTTGGCTTCCTGGGCTATCTGTGCACATCCCCACACCCCCAAGTCCTTCTCCTCAGGGCTGCTTTCCAGCCATTCTCTGCCCAACCTGTATGTTTTTACAGACTTCAGTCACCTTGAAGATGCCTAAATTTAAGGCAAGGGTCCAAACTTCTTTCATAATTAAGGTCTTGAAACAGGTACTTCCAGAGTGTAATCTCATCCAAAGAGTAGTTGGCTAAGAGAGGTCGATAAATTAACTATATAGAGAAAAATTACCTGTTAGCTGAAGTTTGGTGAAATGGAAGCCTCTCTGCCATCATGCATCATCTTCTGCATGTGAACACCTTGGACAAATTGTGGTCTAACAAATCTTATTCCCATTGTCTGGACATTGATGTATATAGATATATCTGAATTTTTATGTGAGTCATATGTATCATGCTAACAACAGAAGCCATATGTGCACTTTCAAAGTCCAAGAATTTCTGAAAGAATTACATGTACCACTCCAACAATGACTAACAACTTCTACCATGGATCTGCCAGGGCTCAAGACCATAGCTGTGAGTGATGGTATCAGTTAAGATCGTTCTTCTGCAGACTGTTCTGAGTCTGTGTTCTGCAATCTCAAAGCAGGATAAAATTTGATACTGTCTTCTGAGGAGAAAGAGTAAACAACCACAATTTGGGGTGGGCTCAGACCTCTGAAATGTTTAGTTTGCAGAAGATCGCAATATGTACTTATTGGAATTTATAAAAGACATACAATATTTTTTAAAGTCTGTCCAGTAGGGAAATTTTGTTGTGGTAATGAACTGTGCTATTTGAGAACTTAGTTTTAGAATACCATTACCTTACATTAATTAGCATAGTGCAAATGCAACAGTTATATTATGTTAAAAGCTGAGTGTATCTGCGAGATAATAGTCCACTTATGACAATATTCCATATGCACTGTCTGTTCTACATTCTTGCGATGAGATGCTGCTCAGACTATGCATTACTGGTAGTGCAAACGAAGGTATTAAATCAAACACACAGTAGAAATGTAGAGTCTTATAGGATAACGTGTAAAATGAATATGAACTTAATTGTAAAATGTGACTACAGAACTGTTTGCTGTTTCACCAGGCTAAACCTTTGTGTTAGTACAGAGCGTTGCTAACAAGGTACTTGCAAACCAGGCCAATGCTTTTGAATGAAATGAAAACTGTATGAACGGTCATCAGAATATTTACACCAGTCACGCTCAGAGTGATTGTTCTTAGATGCTGAAAGATATACAGTGGTGGAAAAATATGCATTGTTCAGTGCTTTGTTTAACAGGTTTGCTTTTTTCCTCACAGTACAGTGCTGTGGATACAAATCCTTTATCTGTGTATATTATGCAGCCCATCTGGAACAAAATTATTAAGGTAAGAATTTTATTTAATAGAAATATAATATCTATATTACATAATAATGTAAGATGTTTTCTAAATACAGCATGCATTTTCATTTAAAAACACATATTGATTAATAAAGATGAAATTAATACATCCGTATAGAAGAAATCAAATGTTATAGGATCTATAGCTATAGTTAAGATGATTATGGTTGGATTTTAGCTGGGGTTTTTGGTTTTTTTTTTTGAAAAACAAGGGTAAATTTTTTTTCTGATTTCTATACAAAAGCATCTGTTTCATTTTTACGTCTTTCATTATTGCATCTTTCATTAAACAGCTTTTCAGACACTGAAGGGTTTACTTAGTACAAATTATTTTTGTGCAGCATATGCCGCCTAACAACAGCATGGCTTTATCTCTGTGCTGTGCACAGGATTTTATGCAAGTGCTGTCTCATTTTCTCCCAAGGGTATTTGCTCCAGGGAGCGAGGCATTTCTCTAAGAAGCTGAAAATGAGAGCGGTTACCATGATCACCATAACGATTGAAAGATGGCATCTCTTGAACGCATTATGATCTGCACTTTTTAAAAATAAAACCACTCACAATTAGCTTTACTGTTGTTGGAAAAAAATAAAAAAAAGAAAAGGAAAAAAAAAGGCTGTTTCTCAAATAAGAAGAAATGTATTGATCTCCAAGGAAGCAATGATTTCTGCATCTGCCTCTTAAATGGAAATCTTTAGATTGGAAAACAAACCTTTATGCAAACAAAAGAGGATTAATGTAGTCAGAGTGCTATTGGATCTGCCATCTTTGGGTTCTATAATTCAGGTATTTCTTGACATAGCAGGAAAATCATAATCTCTCATTCATAACCTCAATGTAATTTCATGAAAGTGTTTATCATAGAACTGTAGAATAGTCTGGGTTGGAAGGGACCCTTAAAGGTCATCTAGTCCAGTCCCCCCCAATAAGCAGGGACATCTTCATCTAACTCCGGAATTAAAAAAACAACCCAAACAGGGCATGAAACCAAAAATGGGAAACAGAATGCAGTAACTCAGTTCAGAGATTCTTTTCCTGTTCCCATTACAATATCAAGGAAAACCAAGAGGCAGAAAAGCCCCCCAGCACTCTGGAGTTCCGAGAGGGAGATGAGCAGAGGCTTTACTGTGCACCTGCAGTTGGATTTAGGAGATCCCTGGCTATTCATCTGCAATCATCGAAGGGAGAGTATTATCAGCAAAAAAACTTCTTTTGGAGATAAGTTCTTCTAATTTTATTTTTTTTAAATATTTTTTTAAAGTAATGATTTTTTTCAGCCTCCTTAAATTTTTGCTGAGCATGATTTTGTTCACTTCTTGCTGGAGGAGAATCCAAATCAGAGCACAGGACTGAAAATCTCTTCCAAAAACTGAGAGATCTGAGTACAGCACCGAAGACCGGAGCAAGTGTCTGTACTTCAGCTTTTTGTTCAGGGTGAGCCCTGGAGATGGATGTTCTGTTTTTTCTTCTGGTGCATGAACGTTACAGCGTAAATCTCAGAGGTGCATCACAAGGAATTGAGGAGATATTGTTTTGCTCTCAGCTTTTGTAGAAGTAGTCTCTAACGTTAAAAGATAACTGCCAGGTAAAATGAGAGTCTGGGGGAGGAACTGGGAATGGAGAGCTGCAGAGGGGAAAGCAGTATGTATGTAATGGAGATTGCAGTAGAGGCCTTTTGGTTGCTCCTAGAGATAAAAATGAGAACTGAGGGAACATCAAACTTACTGGCCAAAATTTAACTGTTTGTAAAATATTCATAGGAACTGAGGTTCCTGGCTATGTGCTGAATCCAGGTGTGGCAGTAACTGTTTTCCCAGACTCAGTCCAAGAAAATTCCATTTATCTCTTCCCCAACAAATACTTCTTTTCCCCCCCCTTGAATTGTAAGTAGAATAGCGGTGTCATAATAAATGTGATCAAATCTTATTTTTAGAAAGAGAAGCCTTGAATACATTTAGTCATAATTGATTTTTTTTCTAGCTTGTACCTGTTGTATGCATTATAACTGGGATATGAGTGTGATCTGGAACATACAATTCACTGATCCAGCATATAATACTGAATTTACACTTTGCAGTATTTCTACTTAAATGGAACAATACATTGCAATAGGGAGCTATAGTAAAGCTGGCATAATTTTTTAAGAAGAGGGAATATTGCATTTAACTAGTTAATTCAAAACTGGGCAGTACAAGTGTGCTTCTTCATGACTGGGAGAAGTAATTTCTCTTGGTTCAGACATCCTAATTTGCATAAGATAGTAGACAATCAATAATATTTTAGTTTCTAATCTGGTGAAAATAAGCATCCATATGGACTACTTTTAACAGATGTTAGAGGAGTTTTGTTTTTAAAAAGAAATACTAAATTTCACAAGCAAATGAAAAGCTCTTTGAGAACAAAAGTTTGGGATTTATGTCTGGCCTTTCATATGTCCATTTAGTCCCAACGGCAACACAAGTTTCTCTGTATTTCATAACAGAGAATTCATTGTTAGGATGTGCTGCTTGTGTTGGGAGAAATTAAGGAGAGCCTGACATTAGAGAATATGTGAGAATTTAGAGGCTGGGATGTTGACATACATAAAAGCTGAAAACATATTGTAATAATCCATCTTATTTACCGGTGGTGGGGACAGTAGGAAATCAAAGAATTTGTGCATTTAGGTTAGAAATTCACCTGAGAATCCTGAGGTGAGTTTCCTCTCTTTCATCTTCCTTGGATGTGTCAGTTGTGTGTGATTCTTGGATGTATGTGCTTCAGAAACCTGTTGAAGCTGGTGCTAAAACAGAAGGGGAATGTTTCATGCCTGGATTCTATAACGGGCTTTAAGTACTCTCAGATAACTCCTGTCTGTGGCAGCTTTTCCACGTTGCATGAAACTATAGTTAACACCTATATGAAACTATAGAGTAACAACTAACTTTCCCTCCATCCTATTAAAAACTATTCTCATTATGCAACTATACATATAAATAAGTAGTTCAACGCTTGGTCCTTTTGGCTTTAATTAAGATTTGCATTTTATAATAAAACACAATCAAGTGCTTTCTGACAGACAATGGATAGTTTTACTTAGTTACTGCATAAACTGGATATTCCTCCTCGCTTTGTATTCATGAGAAATTGCATTTGTGCAGGACAATGAGAGGAAAAGGAGGAAATCCCACTGGGATACACAGGTGTATGCCAGCCCCATCGAAGTCAATTAACCTCCCCCACGGTTGCCTTTATGAACTTTGATTTTATCACTCAAATTGGACAGGAGTAGAATTTTAGTGGTCTCAAGTGACTTGGTTAAGGAATATTTCAAGTTTGAACAGAGCTTTATATAAATATGTGTACTTTACCATTTATTATTCAAATAGACAGTTGATACATTAAGGCATTGGCTGTTTGTATTAAGGCTGTTAGCCTGAATGTCTGTGGACCCATTAAAATAGAAATAATTTAGTGTTTTGTGGAACTGAGAAAAAAAATTTTGAAAGGTTCAAACATAAAATGATTTTGCCAGACGTGATTCTCCCCAGTGGCATCTCCAGTTGTATTAATCATGTAGCACACTGATGTATGTGACTTCTACTCTCTGTTAATTAGATAATAAAGACTGCAATGTATCCTACTAGTATAGGATACTAGTAAATGGAGGCTGTATTTTTCCAGCAAGTGTAAAAAGTTAATCTTTAAAACCCTGTAATTTTTGAATTGTGAAATAAGGTAATGGCAGTGTAATGCCAACCAAAAGAATAAGGGCCTTTAAATGTAACAAAAGGGATTTTGCAAGTGGACTAATTTCCAAATACATAGACAGATTAGGTTTGTTAAGGATCAAAAGAGTATTCTTAGGGGTTTAACTGCAGAAGAGGCTGTTTTCCCAAGGACTGGTCTCCTGTAACTGGTTTTCTTGGTGTATGCGCTAGCCAAAGGAATCACAAGTATAGCAGCCTGGTTTGATGGTTTCCTTCTTGAAATATATGTTAGTAAGAAAGTCAGTTAAAATAGTGTCTTCATTTTTGCACCACATAAGCATAAATTATTTCCTGTAATAACTTAATAATGACATTATGACTATTGAGAATGATGAACCTAATAAGAAAGCAGACATTTATAGTGCCCCACTTTATTTAATAATCAACAATTACTATAAATCATACAGGAGAAATCAGTAATTTATAAAAAAATACATTGGATGGCATCTGTGTATCCATGTGAACAGTTCATCCCCAGGTTGTCTTAATGCACTCTTTTGATCTATGTTTTGGGTTAAACGAGACCAGTCTAGAATTCCTCCAGCACCAATCCTTATCTCTTGTAAGGTCATAGACACCAGACGAATTCCACAGCAGGCGATTCACACCAAGCCTCCATCTTACCAAGTTTCTGCATCACCAGGCAGCAAAAGGAAGAGAAGTGCTGCTGTCGCTGCACGCTGAGCACGCTGTCAGCTTAGCAAGAGGGGACCATGCAGGGAAAGGTTCCACCACAGGTGTTCTCTGAGAGGACCTTCAGGGACATTTGGCTGTCGTTTGTTCCTTAGTGTTTTAGAACTGGGCTTTTGAAGGCTCAGAATGACAGTCGCTGTATGCATTCCATGATATATTTTAAACATTATAAGAGCTGACATACAGTATTTTAACGTGAGTGATAAAATCCTGGTCACAAGGAAAGCAACTCTCAGGTATTTTCCCCTATGTTATTAAAAAAAATATCTAAGAACTGTCAGTGAAAAATGCTCATGAATTTTCATATGATTTTTGAAAATTTGCAGTGTACACTGTACATTAGTTGCACAATTTATTCTGAATATTATTAATTGTTCTATAGGAGAAAAAGAGGATCTAGTCTGGATAATCAACGAATCCAAGCATTCAAATTTTATATGCAAATTTTTCGTGTAGTAATAGGACAGAGGAGATGTAAGGTTGCATATACATGAATATGTATTCATTTGTCTGTCCATGTAGCTAGTCCAAAGAAATTACAAAACATTTGACTTCAAAACTATTGTGTAACTTCTTTTTCTTTAATATTGTTTTGTAATATTTTATAGTATTGAAGTACTTTATGTACCTTTTCAGTCCTTGGGCGCTCCAAAGGATCCGATTATAAGCCCCCAGTATTTTTATATTTTGAATATATTGATACTGTGTTTGAGTGATGGTAGTGGTTGATACTTAGTATTTCTGCAAATATATTCTGCTAAAAATAATGTAGAAAGATGTGTATGCTATTTCTGAAAATATTCTGGAGAGACTGTGTTACTTGTGAAGAGTGTTTATAATTTATGACTAAAGAGGGAGACCCTGCAGAAAGTTACTCTCTAGAGAAGCGGGGAGCTGCTTGAAACAGGGAGATCTTCTGAATCTGAAAGTTTAATGCACTCAGTGTCTGGTGTTGTTGATGTTTTGGGTTGGAAATTATAGACGTATTTAAGAAGAGGAAATTTCCTCATTACATCGTGGGAATAGAATTCTTGAAAGAAGCTTTCCACGTGGATGCTGAGTTACCACACTGGGGTGCTGCAGTCTTCTCTCAGTTGTGGTAGACACAATCGCCAGAAGCTTTCCTTGGTGGCTGGGAAAATAAGGATAATGTATAACATAGGAAATACAAGATTTCATAATGACATTTTTACTGCACAAGATTACATTGGGAAATAGATTTCAGAAATGAAAACTGTATTTTAATTGGAAAATGGAAAAATATGCACAATTCTGAACATTGCTGATGTAATATACAGGCTTCTCCTTTCCTGATTAAAAAAAATAAAATATTTAATTAAAATAGGACTTACAGTTTGAAGTATAATTTTTTTTATCTTTTTTTCTTTCTTCTTCTTTTTTTTTTTTTTTTTTTTC
>VXBJ01004668.1:1771130-1806522 GCA_013400055.1 Nycticryphes semicollaris | reverse complement strand
ATTGCTCCCAACCTGTTAACATTCTCTGGATTTGTCATGATTTTAGTTAATTATTTTTTAATATCTTTTTATGACTGGGACTACACTGCCTCAGGTAAATATCATCATGCTGTAGTTTTTCAGAATTAGTGAGCTGCTTATGTTATACTTCTGAGTGATACAGGGAGGTAGCAGGTATTCAAATCTTCTGCTTTTCCCCTTAAAGAGGCTCCCCATGCATGTAGGAGGATCTGACCTCACATGTGGCATTACAAATTTAGATCATTTTATTGAAGAACCTTATTTAATTTCATCCCTAAAGAGGCGTTTCAGCCTGTGCTGCTTGAAGTCTATGGTAATATCTCATTTTAGTTACAGCGTATTCCAGGATTTCAATACAGAGCCAAAACATGCCCCAGTGTTCTTCATAAAATGTTCACTGGTTTCAAATTTCCTAATACCTCAATCGATGCCTGAATGAGTTAATTCACCTTTCATTAGTCCATACCCCCTGACATTCAAGACTGCTTCTAGACAAAGAAAAAATAGTTTTTAAACAAATGTCCTCTGAAATGATGACATTGGTCAAAGTCCAAGTCCATATTTGCTCCTCCTGGCAGACCAAATCAAAAGCTTTTTGGAGCTGATTGCTCCTGTTGGACACATTGTTGGGCACATTTGATTCTGCACTTCTCAGACCAGCGGTTGGCGCCTACGGTAAGTAGAAGCATCTCCCAGCTGATTAAAATATAAAAAGCTTTGCTTTTCTTTAAATTCAGCAATTTGGTGAAGATGTAACACTGTTTTTTCCCTCAAAAAATTAAGTTAAGGGGGTTTTACCATCTTTAACTTCTTATGCCTGTAGTTAGATTTATGTGGTACCCCTTTGGTGTGAGCTGTTTGTACATTTATGACAACAGTTCTAGAGGCAGGGATCGGGTTAGCAGTTTTGGGTCAAATGTAGTCCTGCAGGAGCGTTTAAGTTTTCAGGACCAGCATGTTATGTAATTATCTGGCCTCATCCATAAACACTTGTGGGTTTTTATCAATGCAGCTGATATTTACTAAGTTCTGTAATAAAACAGCATCCAGCTCAGAGTCACCATCCCTGGTATTTAAAAGACTAGCAGACATAGCACTTAGAGAGATGGTTTAGTGATGTTTTTTGTCAGTGTTAGGCTGATGGTTGGATCATCGATGATCTGAAAGGTCCCTTCCAACCTATTCTATTCTAGTCTAGTCTAGTCTATTCTGTTCTTTAATGGGATAGTTTTATCTTGACACATTCCCAGTAGTACATGTTAAACTTGAAGACATTTGAAATGGTGATCAAGTCTGTTACAGTTGAGACCCTTATGTGTACTTTGGAAGCCTCTTCTCGATTTCCATGAGAACAGTGCCCATCATTTCCCTATTGATTGAAAACGTTCATGCAACCTGACGAGCCTTTTGAGTATTGTATATCAATCCCATACCTAGGATCAGAAATAGAAGGCTTCATTTCCTGGACAGCTGGTTTTCATTCTACAGTTTGAAAATTTGTAGTGAAGAGTCAGGAATTACCATCTTTTCTTTTTAGAGTGGCAAGGTGAGGCACTGAGAGAAGGAATGTCAGGACACTGCTTTAGGTACTGGTGTCTCCCTGCTCAGTGAGGACTTGCTTCTGTGTGCAGGTGTTCCCTGTGTTCTGTGCCAAATGCCAGAAACCTGAAAGGGCTTTGCATATACAGTTATTTAGTGCTGGTGTAATCCTTATTGGAGCATGTTTATGTTAAATAGAATGCTCTTTGGGCTCTCTGGGAAAAAGATTGATTTCTTTAAAAGGGCAACAATAACCATGGGTTATTGCTACCAGCAGAGCAATAACAGAACCCTGAGTTCTGCCCTGTTCAGATTTCTTTTCCTTTTTTTTTTTTTTTCCAAGGAAAGAAAGAAAATGGTTCCAATATCTGTTCTAGCCTGCATACAAAAAATTTCTGTTCAGATCTGTATGGTAATAATGCTATACAAACCCCGTGTTGGTGCTAATAATAATGATCAAGCTTGAAAATTTCATTTTTTGTCTTTAGATATTACATAAACACCAACTAGTTTGTTGATGGATAATCTTCCCATGACCTGTGAAATTTTTTGCCTAGTTGCTATCTTTATTTTGTGCAATACTAGAGTCATTTTCAAACACTGTCTACCTCATCTTCTCTCCTTTGCCATACAAACACATTCAAGTCTGCTCATTGCTTCTTTGGTGGTGACAGAGCTCACTGATGACTTAAGGTCAAAACCAACTACCTCCATCTGTTTGATGTAGTGGGCTAATCAGTGGCAGTTTGTCCATATGTATATGCATGTCTGGGTGGATTTCTTTGATGTTAACCACTGTTACACTGACTCACTGCCCCGTTTATTTCAGGTACTGGTCCTGGACTTGTTCCCACCTGGGTGTGGCTGTTCAGTGCTTTTACCACCTTCTGTGCTTACGCTTTAGGTAAAGTACAAGGAAAACATTTACACCTCTGTCATCTTCAAATAGTTTTATCTACTAGTGCTGATATTGAGATGAAGAGGCATTGTGGATAAATTATTGATCTCTTACCAAAACAGTTGTCTGAGATATTTTTTTTAAAAAAGCACACCAAAAAACATCCATAAGACTTAAAAAAAATCAAACAACAGCATCTTAAATTATCTATTAGAGGTTCTGTGACTAAAGCTCTTATCTCTCTTGAGAGTTGAAATAGTTTTAGAGGAACAATGGAAGTCATTCCGTAGCATGGAATATGGGTTTCATAAAAATCTTTGGCCCTCGATGATGACATTCTGAGAAGCTCCCTGACACTGGCATTAGCAGAGGGTGCTTTCCAAGACAGGGAGAATAAAAGGCAAAGCAGGGGACAAGGAAAATGAGTGTAGGGTTGTGTTTTAAACTGTTAGGCCCTTCAGTGCTTATGGCGTGTGTCAGGAGGTATGAATATGATGACAGGCCTGAGCTTCTTATGGAGATGATGTATCTTTTTTTTCTTTTTTCTTTTCTGTTGCTGTTTTTCTCCCATAACACCTACACCTCAATTTCAGTTTCATATTCCATTTTTACCTTTTATACCATACCTGCCCAGGGGAGTGGTTGAGGCACCATCCCTGAAGGTATTCAAAAGATGGGCTGACATGGTGTTTAGTGACATGGTTTAGTGATGTTTTGGGGTTTGGTTTTATTTTGTTTTGTTTTGTTTTTAATCACAGTTAAGTTGATGGTTGGACTAGATGATCTTAAAGGTCCTTTCCAACCTAGACAATTCTATGATTCTATACCATGACTGTATTTTTAGGTACATTGCACCTTGTTGTGCAGTGGTATGAAGATATAGACATGAACTGCTGCAGATCTGGGAGTAAGATAGACATTGGCGTGGCTTTTTTCCTGTCTTTTTCAACCAAACTAGTCTCTCCACCAATGTAGTGCAACAAAGTTAATCGGCGGGGGGGAGAGAGGGGCAGGACTCAAGGTATTATATTTACATGGACTGCACTGTGCTGTGTAAATGTTCTCCCTCTTTGGAGCTGGTTCTCATAAGGCCCTCATTGCAGCATTGTGCATTTGTGTGCCAGCTTAAGGTACCCAAGCTAGATATAGATGTGTTCTAGATGTACACCACAGCGTTCTGCTAACATGATGGCTGCTTTTGGTATCAGACCCGTGCATGTAGAGCCATCTTGATTCACCTGGAAGTATTTCCTTCTGCAGGCATCTCCTTCTGCAGCGTAAATGCCTCAGTGTTTCTATTCAAGTGGCGAGTTTGTGACAAAATTATTGTATTCAGGATATCTTTGTATTTGTACCATAAAAATCACAAGGACAACTGTTCATTGAAGCTGACTACAAGTCAGATTTCTCTAATATAATAAGCTCTTAATAATCATTAGCAAAAGTAGCAGTTTCTTTTGTGGAAACCATTCTTTATGTAATTGCATGGAATTTAATGAAGTGGCTATTGTTTCATAAATAGGAATTACATACTGGAACTATTAGTGTATGGCACCCTGGAAAGCTCGTTGGAAATTCAGCTCCTGACATACTTAATGTAGACGTTATTTGTCAATGAGGCATATAGTTCCTAAAACATGGAAGACAAGGAATATGATGTTGACAGTCTAAGGTATAATGAACTGATGCATATGTAGATTTTTGTTGTGTGCTGTCCAAGCCATTTCATGAAATATTTAGTCTCAGATTTAATTCTGCATGGCCAAAGTTTTCCCTTTGGAAGACTGCAAAGAGCCATAATAACTAACCAAATGTGCAGCTTTAATCTCTCTCAGCTTCTTTTTAATGACACAGTTCCTCTCTCTGAATTTCCTAGCATGCTGCTCTCTTTTGCCTCCTTTGTTATGGTGGTCTGGTATCGTACCCCTTTCTGTAAAATGGAATGCTCTTTGCTGTTATTTTGAATTCCGCTATTTAAAAGCTACATAAACTTTAATAAAACTGAAGATTTATGAACCTGCATGAGACAAAGTCATAATATAAGTATTCTAAAGCAATGGAAGTGTGGGGTAATGTATGTCCACTGTAGAACACACACCACTGTTGACATGAATGATTTAAAACTGAAACCTAAACCAGAAAATATTTTCACTCTCTTAAAAAGCTAGGGAAACCACATGAAAATGTGGGTAAAGATTTGTGAAAATCCAATTTTGTGTATGTGTTAGATAATTCTTGAGTTTTTCCCTGTGCCCATTATAATTTGATGTACTGCGTTTCATGACATCATTCTAAGCCTAGCTCTTATTAGTAAATCTAAACTTCCTGCAAAGTGACTACCACTCTTTCACTGTGATGTATATATTTTACTATCTAATGTGAATATTCTTTTGTGACAAACTAAAATAATTTATAAACAGACCAATCTTCCATCATTCTCATTTTTAAAAACTGTTACACCTATAAGAGAATTCTCTCTGATTGGGGATAGACATTCTTGAAATATAAAACCCCATAAACTGTTTAGGGGTATTTACATATCTGTATGCTAGTGATGTTTCAGAAGCATACTTCAACGGACTGAAGAATTTTAACATTTATAGCAACCTTATTCAAGGAAACCTAAGCCTATAGAGTTTTCTTTCTGCACATTTCAGTAAGATGCCAACGATTTGATGGGAATGTTAATGGAGAGAGAACGTGGCTCTAGAAAGGGGCAAGGAGTATTTGAAATCCTCTATGAGATTTCTAGTTTTTTAGAGTTGTGGGAACTATCTCAAGAGATTGGTATCTGAGTAGAGGATATCTCACAGCTGTTTAGGTATTACAATAGGGAGATAGTCTAAAATCTGTACAAAATGAAATCCCATGTTTTCCTGGTTTAGATCCCTGAAGTATATTTACATTAAACAAAACTCAGAGTACTGCCAAATAATGTGGAGAAGTAAGTAGCATATGATCTATAACAGCTGTGGAGTCTTTGGTCTGACTCTGCTGAATTGTCTCTCCAGTCAGTTTCGCATTAGTAATGCTATCAATGGCTAATAATTGTTAGCTATAGTACCATCCAAGTAACATTGAAAAAAAAAGAAATGCTTCTCCATGTTATTTTGAGACTTGGGATAACAAAAAGTAGTCTGTAAGGTTTGCTCTGTGTGTTTTTCCTAAGAGGTTCATCCTGCATATTTTCACTTAACGTGAAGAGGAAAGTATTCCTAAGCGCCCCACCAGCACAGCCTCAGAGAAGAGGCTAAGGGTACAGGTTGACAATAGAACTAAGGGAGGTTACAACTGCTAGACTCCCTTCTTCCTCCCTTCATTCACCTCCCCTCTCTTGTGCCACCTCCCTTGCTTTATGTACTGTTCACAGTGCCAATTCTGCTCAGTGACCCAGAAGAAAACATAATGTTGGCTGTCTTTCCACCAGCTGAGCAGGCTGCAGGTCCTCCTCTGTTCAAAGGCAGCCAACTCTCTGACTCAAACCATGATGTCCAACCGCATCCTCAGAGTGAGACCCAGGACAGCCTTTAGGTACCTTTCAAGCACTTCAGTGTTAAAAGCAATGAACACAAAACTCGCCTTAACAGTAAGGTATTCTTGCCTCCTAAAATTTAAATCAAAAGGCTTTAAAATATCTCAGGTAGGCACATACACACACACACAAATTGTGAAATTTGCTCCTGGAGAGCATTTAACTGTTAGTTGTTGAGGTAGTTAGCATCAGGCAACATAAATGCCTTAGAGAATCTACCCAACAAGCAGTCATCTTCTTCTGTAGTCTCGGAGGGTGCACAACACCAATAGGTGGGCAAGGAGCCCTATGGACAATTTTCAGCACTTTCATTGAGAAACTGACTGCAGTAGTGTGCACGTGGCAGTAGTGAAGTGTGTGTGAGGAAAGTGACTCCTTTTGTTGGGCTCTAATTCTTGTTTTCTTTTCCTCTCCCAATCCTTCTAGACTCCATAGATGGGAAGCATGCTCGAAGGACTCAGTCCAGTACTCCTCTGGGAGAATTATTTGACCATGGGCTGGACAGCTGGGCTACCTCCATCTTTGTGCTTTCTTTTTTTTCTGTCTGTTCCCGTGACAATGGGAAGACTGGAGTTTCTGTATATACAATGTATATATATTTAAGCATTGTCTTGTTTAACTTTATGTGTTCACACTGGGAGAAATATAACACAGGAGTCCTTTTTCTTCCTTGGGGATACGATATAAGCCAAGTGGTAAGTATTTTTCATTCCTGTTTTGGTTCTGTCTTTTTAACTATGTTAGTGTTTTCATAATATTGCAAAAATAGGAAAATAGAGCTCAAGGCAAATGTATTTTGCCAAGAGTTTGCATGTGAAATAGCATAACTCTAAAAGTAATTCAGAGATATTTCCTGCATTTGCAAAGAAGGGATGTTCTTGAGCAAATTGTCAGCATCAGAGATTCATTGCCCTGCAGCAAAGAAAAGGCTTGCAGCAAGCCTAGCAATCAGATGGTGCCCATGAGAACGTCATTTAACTGCATTTGATTTGTGGTACTAACAAAAATCATTATGCTATCTGAAGCTGTAATCAGTTTTACCACCAACACTAGGTTCTGAGGCATGAAGTGAATTAGTCCAATTGGTATTTATTAGCAATAATTATACAGTTAGGCCATACTAGACCTCGATTCTACTACCTTTTACATCAAATGTGGTAATGGAAATAGCATTGTACCTATACAGTGAGCATTAACTGTTGTCAAGTAAGTTTTATCCCTGGAAAAATGTCAAAGCCATACCATTAGAGGTTTCCTCTCCAGGAATGGCATTCAGTAACACGAATTACATATCAGTCCACAGTCACCAACTAAATCCTTGACTGGCTTACCTTGTCCTACCTTGAGGCTGACCTCTTCAGAAACATGCCCAGGGGACCATGGTGAGTGTTGGCTTCAGTGCACAAATAAGCAGCAGCAGTTACAAGCTCGTTGCACTGCCAAGGGACCAGCACTGGGATTTCTGAGCTGACTTACCTATTTCTTAGATAGCCAGGCTCTTGCAGCCTGAAGAGCACAGTCCCAGCCTTCTGAACTTCCTGTCACAGGCATGAGATGAAAGGTACAGCCAAATATACATAATTGAAAAGAAGTTTGACAAATATTCAAATATGTGTTTTAATGGAAATACAGTATTTGAATTATATGGCTGCAGATGTATTGCTGTAAACATAATCAGAATCCAGTGGTTTGAGAACAACTCGGAGACGGTGGTCCAGCTGTGCTGCATCTGTTTTGTCCCCTAGAAAATAGATTCTGGGAGAAGTTGGCTCAGGACTAAGACATTAGGCAGCCAGCTGGTCCGCAAGTTTCAGCCATATCTGTGTGAGGCTTCTTAGTGAAGTTCTTCCAGCAGGAGAAGAATAACTGTGTTCAAACCAATTTCACTTGTAGCTCAGATGATCACTGTAGATATACACCTGCGTGTTCAGAAAGCTCTTTTGGGTTTCTCCAGCATCCGAACTGTATTAGTGATTACATTTGGGAGCAGGTATCAACGTGCAGAGCAGTACTGTTAACTCTGGCAGTGCCTTTTAGTGACCTATGCTTCTGCTGCTGCTTTCCCATCTGGGAACTAATGGTAATAGCATTTTCCTGCCTAGCAGATGTGGTGAGGCTGAGTTTCAGTAAAGTTTGTAAACTGCTTTGATTAACTTGGATGCAAGGTGCTAACAAGTGCTATTTCCTGTTCCCCTCTGATGCTGAATTGCTGTCCTGCATGCTCGCTTTATAGTAACTTCTGTGTTAACTTCAGTAAAAATGATAAGCATGTAAATGTAAGGATATTTTAATGCTGCATAGCTTAATCATCAACAGTAGTGGAAGACTGTACTATTCAAATGTCTGTATGTCAGTTTTCCCGTCTGCAAAAATTAGCTTTTGTAGTTGTGATTGCCCATGAACAAAGACAAGACAAGGTTTGTAGATCGAGGTAGTATTTTTTCCATTAGTCCAGACTACATTCTACACACACTGGAAAGTCTATAACGTATTTTTTTCCAGCTGTACTAACAAGTCTAGTAAAAGATCTTAATTATCCTACAAAAATTGTCTTGCTCTTGTTTTGTAAGCCCATTGAGCAAATTTGGTATGATGTGTGTGCTGTTAAAGGTAGCTTTTCATCTCCAGCTACTTGGAGGAGAGGATACTGGTATATTAGCAAAGGGCTGATGATGAGTAGGAAAGGTAATGCTCCTCTTGCTGGTTTTTTTTGCCCACCACTTCTCTGCCAGATATTCCCAAAGTCATGATCAGAGGCAGAGAGTGCAGAAGGTGCTTTCAGACTGATTCCCAGCATTTAGTTTGCTATTTCGTCCGTGGCATTCCTAGCTGGACTCTTTGCTCTGCTTTCAGTAGTCTCACCGACAGCATGATGCTGTTGCTTTGGCATCTCAGACATTCAGGTGGTCTAATCCCCTGCTTCTGCTCTTAAAATTTATGGCAGCCAGGAACTTTGGTCTCCACTATCACCACAAAGCTCAGGAAATACAGTAATTAGTACCAGTGTGCAAATAGATAAGTGTTGACCTTAATGAAAGCTGAACTGGCACGTAGCTCCCAGGACACTGCTGCTGAGTCAGCTCCGCTGTATATAACCACAGGCAGCCCCTCGCTGGCTCTGTGTTAGCTGTGGTGTACGAAGAGCTGCTGTTCCTCGTGAAAAAATACCTCATCATAAACAGAGAGATTTGTGGGCCTTATGCAAATCACATTTTTCTGCGACTTGATGACTCATCAAAATTGGTAACCTAATTACGCTGGCTGGGCTGTAATTGGCACTCCAATTAGCTTTGATTACAGCAGCCAGCCATTTATAGGAAGCTGTGGTTTGTAAACTGGAAAAATAGCTGTAATGTGTCTGAGAGACGCTTGGTCAGAGGACTGTTATGTTTGTGGATCCAGAATGTGCAGCAGTGAAAACTCTTCCTCTCTCTCCTCCCTCCAGCACAAAGAGCTATCTCGTGCTGGGCAGAAAAAGATGTGGGGAGAGGAGCCTCTTTACACCACGGCATCTAGACAATTTAATATACTTTTGAGTAAGCACACCTATTAGAAACCCCAAAAGTCCTGGACTGAAAAGAAGGCTAAAAAAAGAAACCTTTGCTATGTTCTGTGAGAAATTCAGATGCATCTTGTGAAAACAAACACTATTATTTTTGTCACATACCCAACCAAAGAAAGCTAATATCTGCAAATTAAGTTTCTTGGAGAAAAAAGACAAAACTATCCTAAGAAATTAAAATTTCAGGCATCCTGCCATATGTTAATTTTCACAGATGTCCTCTTGATTATTTAAAAAATCTATTTTCCTCCTGAAAACTTTAATATTCCTCTAATTAAATACTCCCCTAATCCTGCTCTTGCTTTTCATAAGCCACTGCAGTTGAATTCATAGTAGGGGAACAAAATATTCATTTTTTCCTTAATATGTTCTAGTGATACCTCAGCTACATCAGTGCTGCTTTTAAGCGTAAAAGGGAGGCACCCTTTATATTCTTAAATAAAAGTTTAAAAGTGAAAATAAGAGCTACATGAGAGCTGGAGTGACCCGGGTGATTCCGTGCTCCTTCCCACTCTCCCCAGCCAAGAGGGAGAGCTCCAAAAAAGCACAGAAGCCCCAGTAGCAATTGTGAAATGCGTCAGGCATCTCTCTGTGTCCCTGTAAGGACATGACCAGAAATCCTATATCCAATCATGGCTGAAGGCATGGATGCTTGGACCATAAGCCCCAGATTCTTGGTTTGAGATGCTTTCTCAGCTGGTCCTGCCCCATGGCTTTGGTTGGTCCCATCCAGGCTCTCAGGGGGAACACTCTGCCAGCCCTGAAACTCTAAATAAATGAAGGATACAACATTAACACTGTAGAACTTACACCTTCCTTTCAGTCAAAACAGAGGAAGGGGGTTTTTTTTGGATGCTGTATTCCAGGTTTTCTTTTGACAAGCAGTTTACAGAAGTCATGCTGAAATATGTTTCATATTACCTTTGTGTGGGAAGCACCATGGCAGCCAGTGTTTCAGGAACTGGCAGAGAAATCCCAAGCAATGCAAGTGCACATCACATCTTTAAAAAACTTCCGTCTTTTCTGGAGGGCAAAAAAGTCTCTATTAAAAAGAAAAACTAAGATTTTTTTTGAGTTATACTGCCTTAGAGTTATACAGATTTCACCCAATACCATGATAAAGAAGTGATATTCTGATTTTACAGGTGGAGAAAGGTGACTGTTGTGATTTGCAAAGCTGTGACAATACAGGGAGCTGCTGCTTAGCAGCCAGCTGTCCTGCTGCTCAGCCATAGGCTGCCTTATCAAAAGGCCTACAAATTAACACCGTGCCAGATTTTTGTCTGCATTAATTACTGTTGCCTCCTCACAGATAAGGCCTCGGCAAGACAAAAATTTGCGGGGTCAGATGCTGCAGTGAGCTGGACTCCAGGATTGTATACATCTGACACTAACTTGCTATACAGTCCTTACTTGTGTTATTTAATTTGGACTTCTCATTTTACAGAAGGTTGTAATTATTTTTATTTGCTAAAGACCAGATTTATATCTGAAAAGTACTGAAGCCAGTGGATGCCAGAGGGATAAATAAAAAGCCTGGCTGTCTTTTCTTAAGTAGAATTATTTGGTTGCACTTAGGAACACTGCTGTACATTTGAATTATTATTTTTTTACCACCAGTACTATGAAAACAGACACAAGTTTATACAACTGATTAACGTACTTAGCTTTAGTCTAATAATTTTGACAATCTTCAATTTTTTTCTAATACAGCTTAGATCGAGGGGCACGGCTATTTTCCTGTCCTTTCAGCTTTCTGAAGGAGGACTTTGAGACTACCTCAGTGGAGTCAAAAGTTGTTACTGACTTCAGTGATACCAGGATCGCAGTTAGGAGCCCTTAAAAAACAATGCACCAAAAATTTGAAGCCAAAGAGTGTTTTTCAAACACAACATCTATTAAGTAAGAGGCAATCTCCACCTGTGAGTGCTTCATCACCAAATCCCAGGGCAGGGGCTTTCCCCGAGGGAGCCCATTACACCAATGCTGCTGTCACCCGACAGTGACACTTGTGAATGCACTGCCAAAAGTACTGGCTGTATTAACTAATAATACTGACCTTCAGTGGGCCTTTAAATTAATGCAATTAATTTAATTTAGAAGACTGGAAATCTGTTTGTTGATGGTAAAAATGAATAACACCCCTATAATACAGTAAAAAAAAAGTATTTAAAAAACCTAAACAAAAAATAGTAAGATATATCATATAAGTAAAACTGTCAAATATCTGTCATCCCGGAGAAAGACGCTCTATTGAACAAAAAATAGAAGTTACTGCATGTTACCTGCAAATAGATATATGAATATACAATCTTCTAAATGGTGTTATTATTAACGTAGCTAATAATTCAGAGCTGAAGCAAATCTCTGCAATTCATCGTTAGTTCAAGTCTAGAATAGTTCAGGAGGCTGAGATGTAAAATTAAACACTCGGCTCCGTGTGTGTCCTGTAGCAAAACTAAAGAGCTGAGAACCCACCAGCTGGGTGTCAGCAGCAGGAGGGAGCAAGGGGAGGGAAACAGGATTCAAAGGAGAGGGAGGTCCCTTTGGGAGGTGGCATCAAGGGCACAAGGGCTTGGGAACCGCCTCATTGCAGTCAATACTGCACTTGCACATTTACACACCTGAAAAGGTAAAACTTCATCAATTCATGCCATAAACTGTCAGTAGGCAGTGGTGCTGCAGGCAGTACAGTGGGTGTGAAGGTTAGAGCTGTAGCATTTTGATTGCATTAAGATTTTGGAACTCAGCTGGGTTATAAATGACGAGAGAGTAGAAACTATTTTTCCATCACTACCGAAGCTGGTGGCACTTCAGCCTGTTCAGTGATTCATGACCCTTGTATTTGAGTCATTGCACTCCTAATGAAGTTTGATTGCTTGTTTCTTTTTGTGTCCTGCAATGATGTTATCTGTCAAACAAATTAAAAATCAGGGAATACTTCAGCTTCCCCCTCACCTCCTTTCTTTTTATTTCTTCACATTTGTTCTCCTTTTTCTATAGGTATTAATAACAGCATATCTGCTCACTGGAGCTGTTGGTGTGGAAGTCTGGCAGAAGCCTTTACTGTTTGGATATTACATTACAGATGTATTAGTAATCTTGCTTATAGGTAAGTGTCTAGATCCATGCAAAACTCTATTGCTTTTTAATTATTTTGATTAGCTATTCTATGTATTTCCTTCTATGTTTTTTTCCTTTTCTAAGTGTTGACTAGTCCAAAACCCACACGAATAGAGTTGATTAAAAGGGCTAATACTGGAAAACTTAAAAAAAAGTAGGCAATTTTTGAAACATTTTTCCTTGTTGAATTACTGCTGTTTCAGGCAAATAGTACAGGAAATGTACCTTAACTACACGTGCAGTTCAGTGCTGTGTACTGGCTGGTTGGCTGGCTCTCAGAGTCTCAGGAAATCCTCGTGTCATGTAAAATGTCACTCACTTGTACATATATTTTCAGTTTAATGTTTTGGCCTGCAGCACACTATGCTCCAAAACATTATGGGTAGAAGGAATAAAGGCATTATTTAAATAATGTTAGGAGGCACAACTGGAAATCTGAAAAAGGGCTAGTTGGTTTCAAAGCTCTTCTTCAGAACTACTTTTCAAACAGGAGTGATGTGTTGTTCATACATAGCAATTACCTGTTTGCTCACTATTTGGTACCGTCAGTGTAGTTTAAAATAAGCATCAAGCTTTTTTCAGCTGCTATAGCTAGACTGAGAACAAGAGCTGTTACATTTCAATGAGTTAAAAACACCTGTTATCCTAGCTAAAAATCTGTGTATGTGAAATGGCTTTGATATTTTGCTTGGAAGGTGAAGAAATCAGCATATAAATTTCAGGGATTTTTATTTAAGAATGCAAGTGATGAGAAGAAGGCACCAAAAGAGGTGTTAGACACAGTCTAGTTTTGCACCCCAAGAAACGTCTTCAGGCCTTGAGCCAAATGGAGAGCCTGGGTATAGGGGCTCACCCAGTGTTGACTCTGACTAAGACCTATCTGAGCATCTTGGGGGGTACTTTTGAATTCACTGCATTGACATGTGCTCTCACCACCCTTTCCCATGGTGAGGTCTTGTGCAGGTATCACCTCCAGCCTCAGCGCTGCTTCCCAGAACTCCCAGATTGGAAAGGACCCTGTGAGCTCTCTATGAGCAGTGTGTACAAGGACATGGTTTTGACAGTCCTTTATGCTTTACCCAGAGTATAAAATTGACCATGTGTGACTGTGATGTGACAGTCTTTTTTTTGGCCAGGTGTGTTTTAGGTGCTCTGATGAAAAGAAAGAAAGGAAGAGGATGAAAGCCGTTGCCTCTTCAGTAGTCAATGAATTATTCCGCTTGACTGAGGTGTAGCTATGCCATGCCCTCTGGTGGCTGGCAAGGCACTGAGGGATCTGGAGTGATTTGTGTTCTGGAAGGAGCTCCACAAGTCCAGGACAGATGGATGCTGGCAGGTTAGGCCTGTGTTGGCTTTAGGTACTAGCATGGGCCAGTCCATTGAACATGCTCGTTCTATGCTACCTACATCACTGCTTTTGTTCCTGTTGCTAAGGCACATGACAGCCCATTCAGTGAGTCTATCGATGGCTTCCCTTGCGCTTGGGAAGCCATGGATGAAGGTTTAATTCAAACTGTTCAACATATTAGGCAGGTTTGTGGTAGGGAAGCATGTCGATGTCATCAGATCTGCAGAAGCAAACATCCTTTTTCATACTCCACCAAAACCAGCTGCAAAGCAAGATTTGATGGATTATTCCATTAGCATTAGAAAACAGTACTGCTTTTGTCTCATGTGGTACACTTGCATGAATGGATCAGTGAGCAGAGAATTGAATATTTCTTTTTGGGACTGTCACTGTCCCAAGCACTGTAAGCATAAGTGAGAGCCACAAGATTTCTTTAAAAATGTTGTCTCTCCCATGCTGTTCACAATGCCATTAACAGTATGACGTTTGCAGCTTAATTATTGTTAAATATAAGTTTAAAATATTCAAGAAATTATCTTGGTTAACTTGATATTACAAAGTTGTCACAGCACTTAGTAAATCTCTTAAAAACAGACACCAAATTGAAATATTAAAATGACAGAATCGTTCCACTGAGGATCATGGTGATCCGGGAAGCACTGCCATTTCACTACAGGTTGGAATCTCAGCTCAGCAATAGCGATTCAGGGGGTTATCATTGGATAACCTGTGTGCAGTGTATCTGGATATGTCAAGTTTTTAGAAGCTTGCAGTAAATTGCAGGGTCCCACTATGACTGCAGTACAAGTATTGGTCCAACCTACACCACAGGCCGGGCAGCCAGGAAGCTTAAAATATTCTCTCCCTGGGAGAGGCTGTGGATCCATTTGTATCAGAGAGCCCACTCTCTGGCATGCTCAGTTAAATGCCTTTGTGGCTAGTTAAAAAGCAAAGGGATGTAGTGGGCCTCTGATTCTTTTTATGAGTTAGTTTCCCAGGACCCCCGAGAGCAGCCATTAAACCATAACTGGCTGTACTTAACCATCTGATGGCAGTTAGTAGTCACTAGTGGTCCTTCTAACAATGAGCCTGTAGCTGCTCCATCGGTGCTTGGCAGAGGTTTTGCAAGTCGTTTCGTGCTCTTACTGTTCTGTAAACAACAGGAGTTCAGCTGCTGAGCAGTCGCTTCTCTGAGAACAGCTGAGCTTTAGCTAGTACCTTCTATAGTGGGAAGAAATCCAAACGGGATGCACAAGAGTGGAGATTTTCAGATGTCTTTCCTGGAGTTTCCAGGGAAAATGTCATAGCCCACGTATAACCTAAGGATGAACTCTAAAAAAGCACTTTCTTAGAAGAAGCTATGGTATCACCATGTGACGTTAACTCACTGAAAATAATGGGATTTTTATCAGGTGCCAGAACACACAAAGATATACATGAAAGTGCAGCAGCACCAGTGTTTAGATTAGATGTTCTATGAGAACCTCCCAAGAGAGAGCTTTCTGTATGTCCCTGGGAACTGTCTAGCACACTGTGAACACCTGTAGGAAGCCCACGTCTTGGGCTGCTGAACAGTGACCTCAGAGGACTCCTCTGTGAAGGAGAGAAACTTTTGTGTGGCGTTTTTGGGTAATTTTTTCAGCCAGCCAGTGAACAGAAACCCATAATTTTCACAGGCAGTGAATGCAATTCTATCCTGCAGCTCCAAAACACACACCTACACCTAGCTGAACACCAAACAAAGGAAAAAAGCCATTCTCCTGTTCCCAGAGTGTGTTGTCCTGGCTTCTAGGAAGAAATGTCTTTTCTCTCCTAGCATGAAAGTAACCAGACCTTTCTAAAATTATGTGCCTGTGTGCTCAGCTGGAACTAATTACCTCTGCTCTCAGCAAGGCTCCTGTGAATGACACTCCAAAAGCTCTCTTGGGATTTAACCACAACTGTCCCATAGCATTATCTGGCTAACTAGGGTCCCTTCAAAGGGCAGCACAGGGCTGAGAGCTATCATTTATTTTCACGCCTCTAGGGTATCCCAAATGTCTAGCATTCCCTGTCACTGTGCTATCAGGTTGAGAACAATATAAAATATTTACAATAAGCATTTTAAAACAGTCAGTTCCCCATATAAAGTCTAGTACCGCAAATGATACTACAGAATTCATTGGAAGGTTTTCACTGACAGGTAAACATCAGTAATTCAGGGAGTGGCATTAGTAATTGATGATGGTTTCTGTCTCACATTGCAATTAAATGTCCTGTAATAGGTGCATGTTCTGAATGAAGCATTTCCCATTCTTGGGGCATTCATACTTGCACTTTCTGAGATGGATTTTGTCATGTCTAATAAAATTTAAGCTCAGGCTGCAGTCCTCTCTTCACTGGAGACATCTATATGTCTGTTTTCCTCTACCTGGCTGTCCATTCCCATGCAACTTAAAGGAAATCTCTTTCAATCTGTTTGTTCAGAATTGACCAGAGTGCTCAGAAGTTATGGTGTGAGGCACAAAACCAGGCAAAGTGTTATCACATCAACTTCATTCCTTATGAAGTCAGGTTGGAAAAATGACTCCTGGATGTGCAGAAAGATTCCTGCTCCTCCTCAGTATTAATTGCAACCACAGGAACAGAGTTTGTGGTTAAAGGACCACTAAAGCATGGAGAGGATATGTTATATTTGGTCAGTGTGTGGCGCATGGGGCAATCAGTTCTGTCATCCAGACATGGGGGCACATTTGAGTCCACTGTGTCTAGTCAACCGTGCCCAGATCTTGCTACTGAAGCCTCTGGCAAAGCTGAGACAAATTTACAAAGTACAGGTTTGAACATGAAATGTGAATGGAGCACTAACATCTGTCAGAGATCTGAAACTTGAACTTTCTTTGCAAGATGGGGCCAAAACACTGAGAATTTTTTCCTATGATGTGTGTTGGATTGGGTTCTGCACTGACTTTTGCAGAGTGTGTGCTCTTTCACTCCTTCTCTGAGTGTCTAAAGGTTATAAAACAGGGAATAAATACAAAAATGAAAATATAATAGCAGCAAAAAAGTAATGAAGGGACCAATCCACAACATTTGAAACATGCCACGTATTTGAATTCTGCTGTAGTGGGAAAACACAGTTATCCATCTAAAACTTTGCCCTGTCTTGAAACTGTGTCCTGTATCCTGTGTATCAAAGGAGGACACAGAAATCCATGTAGTGGGTAATTATACAACAGTCTGCCTTTTTTTCATTGTCACAAAATGTTTAGAATGCCAGGGCCAAACAGTCATGGTCTGGCATTCACATTTCTTCAGTTAAGAATGGATATTTTTTTGTCCCTTTCAGTGTTAAAGTACAAATATACCCATAATTGTATTTGTTTGAGTATCTCTGGAAGTCCTTAAGGCTAATCCTTAGCAGGACACTTATGTCCTGTAAATCCATTCAGCGTATCTGGCAGGCTGGAGCAATCTCAACATGGTCCTCAACCTCTGCTCCAGGGAGCTGCCACTGTGTGAAGCAGCCTGTTCTCTCATACTGGTCTTGGAAAACTTGGAATCCTGTGAAACTCCGCAGTGAGATCACAGGGTTATTTTACAGCAAAGCAAAGCAGCAGTCACAAAGTCAACTCAAGTGCATTTCTGACAGTGGAAGGATGTTTTTTCTTTTTCTTATTTACATGTTACTTATGAATTGTTTCTGCCTCATATGAATAAGTCGTTCTGTAGTGCTTTCCTATAGTTCCCATTGCAAAGCAGCTGATGGTTCTGCCTTACTGATGGACAGTTAAATGATGAGATGTTAAGTGATATGTTTTCCAAATGTTATCACTCTGACAGGCCTTGACTCGCTTTGTTTGAAAAGGGTGGTTAACGTGAGTTGGCTTCTACGTGTCTGTCATCAATTTAACATTTATTAAAGCATTGTTGTGACAGATTGTATGAGACTTAGTGGAAATAAAGGGTGTGAAATATTCACCTGTCACTCGAGATACATATATATATATAAGAAACAACTGAGTTCATGTTTGGAGTAACTCATCTGAACCAGTCAGAACGATAACCCAGAAACCCAGATTGCTGAAGGTCAGAGGCAGAGCAGTGCCACGGGCTGCTAATTACAAGTGGGAGAGGGTTCGGTGGCGTTAGCTGTGAGAAGTCATTTCATGGGTGCTGGGACCCCCAGAAGAAAGTAAAACAAGGGAGCTCACCTGGCAGAGTCCTTCTGGGAGCCAGGCTGAGCTATTCAAATAAAGACACCATTTCTCTGGTGCTTGATTCTTGCTGTGCCCAGAAAGAGAACGATGTGGACATGCTGTGTGAGCAGGACTATGTCAAAGAAGCCATCCATAAATTAATTTCCCAGTCTATAATAAATGCCCCCAGATGGTAATTGTTAACCTACAGCTGAGTTCAAGAGAGATAAATGCAGTGTGTGCTTCCTTAAACATTGCATATAAGCTACAAAATCAACATACATGATAAATGCATCCCTTTACAATCTTTATACTCAAGAAGTATCCTAGATGCTAGATGTCCAAAACATACATCATCTTTGTGCATGAAGACAGCGCTCATGTTTACAATGTCTTCTTAATCCCTGTAAAATCCTTTCATGCTATGTAGATCTGTTTGGGTGTATTTTCATCTGTCCTTAGATTGCTTAATGTATTCAGACTTTACAGGCTCAATTGAGTCTGAAAATTATATATACCCATTTTCTAATTATATTTTTTGATCAGGAAGTAGTTCAAAGTTTGCCGTTATATCTAATAATAGAACATAATTTTATAATTAGTGGACAGCTCAGTATGCAATTATCTGTTTGCACAACCAATTAAAAGAGTTGTCTTCACAAGACATGCCTGAGAAAATCACACTGTCCCATGGAAAGCTGCTGTTCCTCATCTTTTGATGAAGCTTGCTTTCTGGCACTGATCAATGTGCTCAGCGTTCACTGTGTGAAGATATTTTCACATGTGAAGCTGCTCTAAGTGTGGAATAAACTTGGAAAGAAAACCATGGAAAAGTATGTAAAGATTTTTCTAAGCTAATGTTGAGGCCTGAATATTTTTAACCGTAATTTGACATCCCATTTCTTTAAAGCAAGCATTGACCATGATGAACTATTCACCTAGAGGTAGAAAGGCAGCAGTATGCTGAAGAAGGCCATGTAGAGGTGTGGGCAGTTGCAGAACAAGAGGAGGGTGAGCATATTTCACATGTAGGCTGAAATGCAACTGCAACTGCCTGTTGTTAAAGGGTTGATTTTTACTGAGCTCACCTTCTGCAACATGCCCAGCAGCAGGTCTGCACAGACCCCCTCACTGCCTTCTTAATGGGAGGGTGTTTCACTGCTCCTGGGGGGAGCACAGGGGGGTTGGAAAGCTCCTTTCTTTTCCTGACCAAATTACCGGTTTCCCGTGCAGCGTTCACCTAAAATTACATCCCTGTTTTGCAC
Source organism: Nycticryphes semicollaris (assembly GCA_013400055.1). Lineage (NCBI taxonomy): Eukaryota > Metazoa > Chordata > Aves > Charadriiformes > Rostratulidae > Nycticryphes > Nycticryphes semicollaris. The sequence goes on along the minus strand of VXBJ01004668.1, from coordinate 1,787,056 downwards.
TGTCATATTTTTTAACTTTCAACTATCAGTAAGAGTCTATTCTTAGCAAATAATATTTCAATGCTTTTCTTAGGACGGTTCACGTGTCGGGAACTTACAACAAATGTGATTTACAATAGCAAAGGTAGGGAGAAGGTAAACAGCCAAGATAAACATTGGCCTTCCTTTGAAGCAGTATAATTCATTAAAAAAAAGTGGTTTAGGTGTCTTGGCTACCTACGTGGAGTTCTTTCATTATTCAGTAGCGTTTATAATCTCTGACGTTTGGTGTGTTCAGGAACCTGGCTACCTGCAATAGGCTTTTTAGCCTTGTCTGCACGCCAGCACGGGGCTCTTCTGTTGGTTACTGAAACAGTGTTTTCCAGCAGCATCAGCAGTTCATTTCTGGCCAAAGAGGGCTTTCTCTTCAACAAGCAAGTCTGTGTTTTGTAGAAAAGTCTAAATTAACCCAGGTACAGCAGCCACACTAAGTAACTGCAGCCTGTCACAAACAAAACCTGGCTGTCTGCCGGTCTTCAGTTGTCTTTAGGGCACAGTTTATGATGCTCTCATGTAAACAAACTTAAAAACATTACTGTTAGTCTCGACTAACATAGGAGACAAATGTATCACGGTATCCATCACTTGCTAGCTTTTTGTTTTTTGGGGTTTTTTTCCCCAATTCACCAAGCAATATCACACAAGTAACAACAGTTTTGTAACTGAATTTGAAAGCACCAAAAAGTTGTCATTTCAATTGATGGGAATTATCTTTTGATCCCTTTTACTCACATGCACATGTATAAAAGTATATATATGCATGTGTGTGTATGTGTCTCTGTCTTTATATATATGGAAAACAAGATAGAGCTTTATTTCTGATATGTCTCTAATCCTGAATTCTTCAATGCATTGTTATTTTGTTGATTGGTTGCTTGCTTTTTAATATGGACAAAATAATTCTTGATAAAGAGCTTTGCAAATGCTTATTTCTCTGAAAAGGCAGTCACGATAGTGCACAGCAGAGGACTGACTATAGGATTGTACCTAAATCTGAGGATTTGGGCTTGATACCTTCAGCCTAGCGTGACACCAGAATTCCCTGTGTTTATCTGTGCCATCCATCTGTGCTTTAGTATTTCTGCCTTTAATACAGGTCTGTGTTATTTCAGTTGGGTCTCAGAATTTAAATCAGCTGGGGCAAAATATTAAAGGAGAGATTAAAAAATACTGGAACAGCAGTAATATTTCTAGAAAACATTTGATGAATTCTGTTTTCTAGAATGCATTACAAATGTCTAGTACAGTAAACTTGGGGTATTTTTAAAGATTATTTTAAAGTGAAATCTGTGCTTTTAGGACATTAAAAAGAGCTTCATCATCCTCACTTGGGCAGTGCCTGGGTGGCTGAGTGCCAGAGAGACAGTAGTGGCTTTGCTTTCCAGGCTGCACCTTTTGTTCTTCAAACCAGCAGGGAATGGCAGCAATGCGGAAGCAGCAGTTTAGCTCCTGGGCACAAAGGGATCCTTAATGCCAATTAAAAAGCAGACTTAATGAGTACCAAAAGCAGCCCCCAAGCCAGGCCTCCTTAGCTAAAAAAAGATGGGAATGCAACATGTTGTAGGAAATGATGGAATTTTGAAAATCCCATAAGAAACAGGGGAACACCCTTTGCCTTCCCTACCGCATCCTCAGCTCTCACTCTGCTAAAGCTGTACAAAAAGCTGTATAAAAATACAGAGGAGTAACTGGTGTAACTGCCCCATTCGGAAAGTGGCTTTTAGCTGGCTGGGGGACTGTTTGTGGTCAGTGTGTTATTTCTAACTAAAATGGCACTTCATAAAAATAACAAATTGTTGGCAACCATTGCTCTTTGAATTCTATTTCTAGCTCTAGTCTCTATTTCTGTTCCTCTCGGTTGCTTTTCTCCTAACAAATCAAACTTCAGGATTGCAGCAGGAAATTTAGATTTAACCTCAAGAGTCAATGTTTTGTCTCATGTCTGCTCTAATGTGATACAGATGTTGGAACTGCTGTACGTAACTCAAGATTTTATTGAACTAGCCCTCCCTGCCTAATAGAAAACATAGCTAACTGGAGTGCACATTAAACACAGATTATTCTGAAGGCACTAAGCTTGCGAACTTTAGAAATATATTTACAGAATACTTGAGCTATTACTTCAATTACAGATCCTTCAGCTGTTTAATATAGAGTTTTTGCTATGGCAAAGAAACAGAGCCCTTTATCTTATTTGTTTTAGAAAGAAAAACCAAAGAGCAAACATGTAAAAACACAATACCTGAAATGAAATTATTTACAAGTTGGATATTCTTCCCCTCGCCCTGCTTCCAGTTCTTTGTTTCCTTCTCTTTAAAAGATAATCAGAAAGACTGGAGAAATAGATTTTCCATTGCATCCCTTTTTGCCTCTGCTTTCCAACAGTCCTGATCTCCACTATTCCTGCTTTTTTAGTTTTCCTTCTCCTGAGTTGCCACTCTGGCCAGAGTGTGCTAAACACTTGGGTATGTCTTTGATGAACCATAAACCCTGAAATTTCTAGAGAGTCTGCTATGTCACATTAGTCCCAGTACAAAGCCATCTGAAATCAGTTCTTTCCCCTGTTTATTCTTATTTTTCCTTATTTCTAATAATGAGATTAAAATTTGCTACTTTTGCGTACAATCAGTAAGAAACTGTGTTCCTTAAATGAGATTTTTTTTAAGCTAAAATCAGAAAGTTTACAACTTCAAAGTGCTTTTCTTGCCCATAACAAAATAGGAATTATGTATTAATTTAGTGCACCAAAGCTAATTCTCATGCTTTATAATATAAAAGCTGAGTGGAAATATGCTACGCAGAGCAATCTCCAAGCAGCAAACAGACCAGGGAAAAGCCCTTGATACACAGAAAGCCGTGAAAAAACCAAACCCAAAGATCTCTGCAGGGAAACACACAGAAAATGGGTGTCATATTAAAAAAAGGATTAAATATATTTTCACCAGTTAGGCTGACATACTGTTGCTTTTTTGTTTTAAACCTTGAACTTCCGCTACTTGCTGGAGGCCTCCCTTGACCCTGAGGTGGACCAACGTATTTGGGATGCGTTAGGGTACAACTGGGTCTTCAGGCATCTCCAGGGCTTTTAGCTGCTGTGTTGGCAGTGCCAGCAGCTGTGCAGATAGACACAGCGGAGCTAAGGCACATTCCTTGTCCTTTGTGCATTAAATTTGAGCTCCAGAAAGGTCACAGCTGTAAAAAAATCGAATTATGGTCGTTGCATGAAAATGAATTCATTTCAGCCATTGTATCAGCAAAACAGATCATTAGCTGGACCTTAGTATATTGAACTATAAACCTGTTAGTACCCTGGTAATGTGGGCAGTGCTGTTTGAGGTTAATTCTCTTTATATATTCCATTGCAAAGCTTTTGGTGGCAGACTTGGGGTTTTTTTCTACATGGGGCCATGAACTTTCTGGGGTCCAGCAGAGCAACCTGTGTGACAAATAACTGATCCTACCTACTAACGACATCATCCTTTTTAAAAATCTTCCTGGCCTTCTCACTCATTACGCAAGAAAGTTTGTATCAGCAACTATTTCCAGCAGCTAACTTGTGGAAAAATAAGGAAGGTTTTATTATTGCCTAAAGCCTCCAAACTCAGTTCATATCCTGTCATGAGTACAGGAATACCAAGTCATTTTTAAAATAGCATACTAGCTCTGTTATATGAGAAAACTCTGAGGTCATCAGTGTAGCAGGACTGTAAATCATTACATATGAATTTTTTTCTCTTTCAGGCTTCAGTTTATTTCTTTCATTTCCACAAACACTATACAACATTCACAGGTAAGTTAATTAACATTAAATAAGTTCTATCCCTTCCCATTTAATTCTGTGTATTTTAACGGTTTCCTGGTTTGAGAAATAAATGTAATGCTTGAAGTAGCCTAGCTTATTTCAGCCAGATGCTGTCCTTATAATGTGATAAAAGGTTTTTCTGGTCAATTTTGAGAATCCAATTGTTTCTTTTCCATGTCTGTAACTGCTCTCCTTTTCCTTGCCCTTGGCATCCTCCAGGTGGGCTCACACTGGTTCTGCACAGTAAATTGATGAAAGCTCTGTAATTGTAAACACTGCATGCTATTTCCAGTCCAATGTGATTTGTAACTTCTACCTGCACTAGGTAAAATTCTGTAGCTTATCATCCTGCACTCTGTGAAGTAATTTCTTTTCCTCCAGATCCTCCTGTAAGACTCTCCTCTGTATGAAGTCTGCAGATAATTGCCTTCAGATACAGACTAGGCAGGTGGCAAGCTGTGATTACATCTAAGAGTTGGCTTGCTGCATCTAGGAATTTTATACATGGTTAGTTTATACTCTGATGGCCTATTTTAATTAATGCTGTCTTCTTCTAGTATTTGCTAGCTCATTTCACTCTTCTGTCACATCAGGTCTCTCAGATACTAGGTGTCCTAAAGGAGGGACTGTCACTCCTGTCTTCAGGAGTTAGTGAAAATTAGTATTAACATTTAAATTTTGAGGAGACTGTAAGACAATAACACGTTGCTCCTACACAGCCCTTCACATGTTGCAGTACTCCGTAGTTCATAAAAGCAGGAACAGCCCTGAGTTTGGGGCAGGAAGAGTGGAGAGTCAGGAGGTGTGGGGCAGGAAAGACTGAGGAATCATAGGGTTATTTAGGTTGGAAAAGACCTTTAAGATCATTGATCCAATGGTGAAGCTAACACTACCAAGCCCCCCGTTAAAGCACGTCCCTCAGCACTGTACCTACATGCCTTTTAAATACCTCCAGCTTTGGTGAACCCACCACTTCCCTGGGCAGCCTATTCCACCCTTTTGGTGAAGAAAGTTTTCCTACTGTCCAATTGAAACCTCCCTGGTGCAGCTTGAAGCTGTTTCCTCTCATCCTATCACTTATTGCAGAGACAAATGTTTCCTTATTACAATTCACGTAACTCTGGAAAGGCAGCCCCACAGAAAAGCCAGGCTTTGGGGAACAGCTGCAGGAGAGGGCTGAGGACCGGTGGTGCAAGGGACTCTGGTTTGGGGAAGACTGGGAGGAGGACAGCACCTTGGGCACGTCAGTCCCTGGCAGTAGCATCATTTGCACTAGTGAACACTTAGGTTTTTGCTTTCTTTCCTCTTATCTCAGGTTTTTCGTTTAGTGTTTTTCCTTTCAAGTCATCATTTGACAGTTTCTCTTGAGCCTTCCGGTGGGGTTATTGTTTCTCTGAAGAGAAGAACACGGTAATTCTAAACATCTAGTCAGGGTTGCTTGCATAACCAAGCTTTTTGGTCATGAGGAATTTGAGTTTCCCAATCATCTTTGTTCATCCTGCTGCCTGTTCTCAGTTGGTATTTTATCAGAAGAATATTATTTTTTGGAATGAGAAAGATTTTCGTCTGGCTGTTTCTATAAATACAGTTATTCAGAGATTTAAAACAGGACATTTCCCAGTGCACCTCAAACACAGAGTTGATTTTCTGAACTATTGGTATGAAGAAAGGATTCAGTGATAATGAACTTTAGTAAATTAAACCTCCTACTCCTTTTATAACCTCTCAGTGAGTTTTGCCTGAGTGAGAAAGATGCAAGATAGATGCAAAAGCTCTTGATGATCTTATAGTTACTTTTTTCCTAGCTGACAGAAAATCCAGTCATTTACTACCTTTGATAGTACTACCTTTAAAAGGCAGCTTAAAATATGCAAAAAAACCCCTTAATGTGTTCTTAACTTTCCTGTGAACTAATGAGAAAAAAAAGCCTCCCTGTTAGGCTGTGCTTTGACAATGGTGTGGAGTTGTCTAGTGGCATCATCTCTGGACCTAAACAACAGCAATCCCTTCAGCCACATGCTCAACTGTGTTGGCACTGAAAACGTGGGCTGTATTGGCTGAAGCAATTTCATGCCTCACATCAGAAGTGACATCCTCTAAAAATACATTTATTTTTTTTTTAAATTCACCGTGAGCCTGCATACTGTGCATTTGGGTGACAGCTACAACAAAAGAGCTATTGCAGCTCACTGTGTGTGTAATGATGAACTGTTGATGCTGCTCAGAAACTATGTGAATAAAACTATATAATTTTATCCCAGAAATAAATGTTACTTGGATATTCTATAATTTCTCATTAAATATCTGGGTAGGTAGCACATTTTCACAGGTAGTTGTGTTGCAAAATGAATTCCTGGGCTGTGTTTAAGCTAGAGTTTGAAGTTAGTCTGCAGAAATAGAATGGACAAATTTCTCACTCCATAAAATTATTGTGTTTATTTACAGAGCATATTTAAAGAAAACACTGAAGAATGATTCTTTGTATGAAGGACTCCTACCTCTTGTGTCACCTCTGTTGCTGTTCATTCTTCTTACAGTCTGGGTGTTTTTATCTCCAAGCAACATATTAGCAAAGCAACCAAGATTGTTTTTATGGATGGTTGGGGTTGCTTTCTCAAACGTTATTGTAAGTATGTTTGTGGTGGTGGTGGTGATATTATTTAGAATTTGCTTTCTAACTTCATGTGAATAAATAAAAGGGAACAGAAACTGTAGTTAAAACTCAGCAGAATCACACTACTCTTCTACCTCTGTGTTACCCTCTTGTGTACAAAAATACGTCACAGCAGTTGTCTGGACACTTACAGTGCCTCGATACTTACTCTACCACAGCATTATGTTTTTATGAGGGTTCTTTATTTTCTGGGGAGTTTACGAAGAGGTCTGGGGAAGCCTTGCTTCTAGAAATTTAATAGAAATTCCCTGACACATAGGCAGGACTGGGGACTTGTCTAAAGTGAAAGAAAGCTCGATACAAGCATTGATTTACCACCAAGAGTAGGGGGGGGTTTGTAGCCTTCCACTGCTGTTGTGCCCATTAGTGTGGTACATGCGTTCCCATGTCCTACAGCTCAGCTGACCCCACATTTCCCCATCAGTGTTTTTTTAGGGAGAGACACAAAGAGGAGCAGGAGTCTTGCGTTGCCTCTCTGCCCACAGGTTAGTTTCTCCTCTACCACATCATTGTGACTAATTTCCCCCTTTTAATGCCTGTGAGGCAACATAAACCTTGGTGGAGTAATAATGAGGGTAGCCAGATAGTAATGCTGAGCTCTGCAGTTAACCCAGAGCTTTCTTCTCTGGAAGAGGCCCTTTGCCTCTTTGCCGGGAGAGAGGCAAGAGAGCTGTAGCCAAGTAGAGAGGTGTTGTTCCAGTTAATACTAAAATACCCTAAAGGAGAGCAACTAGTGTCATTTTAGGATAGTCTCCAGCACCATCTGAAATTGTGTCACTGAGCAATGCTACATCCAATTGGAAAAGCGAAAGTCTTGAAGCACCTTCCATTATGAGGAGAGAGCTTGGAAAATGTGGGATTTTGAAAGAGAAAGCATAAGCCCATTAGCGTTTCAGATTCAGGAATGGAAAAGAAATCAAATTTGTGATGCTTGTTAGATGTATCCTATAAACGTGAATTTCTGAGGGTCACAAATCCATTCATTGTAAGATTTAATCTCAGAAAAGGTGGGTGTTTTCAGGTGTATAATTTTTATCGTATGCATTTTTCATCATCTAATCTACCTCTTTTTTTCCAAAGAGAACAGTGTAGATTCCTAAAGGAGAAATACAATTGTTTCATACCAGTGGGGAAAGTGTTTTCAGAGTTTGGCAGATGGCAGGTTCTGCACATACATCTTAACCAACAGAGAGCAGTTGTGGGAAGACACTTGCAGAAGGAAAATAGTAGGTCAAACCAGAAGTTTCTTTCTAGACTGCAGTTTACTGGACATTGAGTGCAATGCATATTCTTCAGGCCTTGTTTGTTCTTTTATCAAATCACCTACTACAGAGGCTCACATGAATTAAAAATGTATGCACGTTACTTGAAATTTTTAACATTTTAAAAGCAAGCATTAAAAATTGATGGGTGCTAGTTGGAATTCATAACATTTTAAAAGTGAAAAACAAGCCTGTATTTCCCTTCACCTCCTCTGGTCCCTTGTACACACACGTTTCATCCAGCATCAGGGTAAGGCTTGTCACGGAAATGCTTTTCTTCTTCGTGATAGTCTGACACGCTGGGTTTCCATTATCTGTTCTGTAAACCACAAACTACAGCCCACATTTCTCTGCCTGCCAGTATCTTGAACTTCTCATGCCTTTGACAACATATTTAGTTGCCCAGCAGATCCCTTGGGCTAGCTGCCTGGTTGCAGACCTGGCCTCGTAGACATGCAATGCCAGGATGAGTAAGGAAGGTGATGTGCTCCTGGGAATGGATAGAAAGACAGGGCATTTTCAGCATTTTTGTCTAAAGTAAGGAAAAAAAAAAGCCTCTGAGGCCTAAAAAAGGAAAAGCTGCTTTTAAGAGGAGGACTTCTTTCCCCAGTCCCCATGGCCAGCAACAGGACTGCCTATGGGCTGATCTTGCTGAGGAGCTCAGACCTTGCTTTCCGATTTGCTTGCAGGGCAGCTTTCGGAAATATGCAGGTCTAAGCAAATCACCATGGAGTACAAACGACACAGCTCTCACTTAGGAAAACCTCCAGGGCCCTCAGAAGCATGTTTTTGAGTGAAGGGTTGAGGTCCAGCAGAGGGGACCTTCAGCCGTCCCTGTCAGTGGGGTCACAGTGTCTGATGTGGTGGCCGGTTGACGAGCAGGGGAAGACCAGAATCAGGTGAAGCTTCATGAGGAACCTCCCAGGGGAGATTGTAAGAGAGAAGACACTGAGGACCTGCCCTGGACTACAAATCACAGCTGCTAGAGGTTTAAATTCAGGAGTGCCAGAGTCAGGTGTAAGGTGTATGCAAAGGGAATAGAAAAGCACAGGACATAATCCCTTTTCTTCCCAGTCTGCCTCTCCAGACTCCAGAACTTTCATCTCATGCTGGTTTTGCCTCACTTGTAGCGTGAGTCAGTGCTTCAGGACCAGGAGGAATAAGGAATGGGAGGGAGGAGGGCAGAGCATAGTTTGGTTTGCAGTGCTGTGATGCACCAAGTGTGAATTACTCCAAATATTCATAAGCAAGCTCTATGAAAAACCGAGTACCGTACTTAATATGGTGTAAGAACGGCTGAAAACAACACGAAAGCCGAACTCTGGGCAGGTGCAATTATTCAGCCAGAAAAATTATACCATATAGATTGCTTCAGCGATTTCTGATACCCTCTGGAATGATTCTCAAAGGACTCACAAAACTAGTGTTATTCCAAAAATTCACAATCAATTCTGATAATGCCTTGTAAGCAAAAATATTTCCGTTTGGTACAAATGCTTACTTCTTGCCTTATTGAAAGTTAATGATTTTTTCATGGTTTATTTTTGCATTCTTCAGCTTCCATAGCACAGACAGTAACGCCAGTATTTTTTCCCTACGATCAGACTCCTACTGCTGCTGTCAGGATTTGGGGCACTGCACAGCGAATGAGTTTTTCATTCTACTGTTTTCAGGATACATAAAATCTATTTTTAACCACATTTAACTTTTGAGAGAAACTTGAATCGAAAAAATATTTTAGCTGTGCTTTTTTATTTTTTAAAATGAGAATAGTATCTGACAGACATTTGTTAAGGAGCGTAAAACGTTTAGGTGTGCTTAACTGGTTTTAAAAATCTGAGCGTCAACTCATTATGTTTCAAGGACTCAATAAAATTAAACTAATTGCTTTCTGTTAAACAATGCACCATATATTCATTTTTTTCTGCCATTCTGAGTGGGATCCCTTTCCACAGGCCCCTAGCCACATCTCCAGGGAGTCTACTGCCATAATCAAGCCAAGAAAATGGTGGTTTAGTACATGAAGGAGTGCTAGAAAAGAAAAACAGGATTTAAAAGTGCTGTATAGTACTTTCCCACCCTTCTATACAATAAGCCAGAATATATTTCTGTCACATCATATGGTTTAAATACCAGTACGCTCTCCCAGTGATTAAATGGTGGCACACTTGATTTGGGATCACAACTTTATGAGCTGGTGTGAAATCATGAAGCATCAAACAAACTCCCTTTATGCGAAGACGTGCTTCGGCTCATAGAGTGGATCATGTCAAAACACCATCTAAGGAAAGGAAGGGTATGATTTAAATTTCTTGTGATAAAGTCCTTTAAGACTCTCAGGCAAAGAGGCAGGAAGGTGTATCTATGGTGGCTTTCTCACCAGAAACAAGCCTCATTTTGGCTGTCAGCTGTGTTTTCCCCTCATCAAAAGCAACCTGCAGAGAAAAACGGATGTACTTTTGCCTAGACCCCCACATTGACCCAGTGCTTCTTACCCACAGTGCAAGGTGATCATCTGCCAGATGAGCAGCACCCAGCCAGAGCTTTTCCACTGGTTCCTCTTCCCGCTGGCGCTGGTGGTCTACGCGGCCATCTCCGGGCTGTTGGGCTGGACAGAGGAAGCAGTGCTTGCCGTCCTCACCGTGCTGGTCACAGCTGCCCACGTGCACTTTGGGGTCTGCGTGGTGAGTGGGAGCCTCTGAAGCAGCCACGGGAGGGGAGAGCTGCACTGGGGCAGGGAGGAGGATGGGGGTCCACGAATGGTTTCTATGCCATCTATTTGAGGCAGTGTCTAGGAGTCTGAATGTTCAGTTATGGTGCTTTTTTCTGTGCATTATTTAGTCCAAATTTAAACAAACAAGCAAACAAACAATAAGTGTACTGCAGGCAGTGCTGGGGCTTTGAGCAACCTACTTTAGTGGGAGGTGCCCCTCCCCAGGACAGGGCGGTTGGAACTCGATAGTCTTTAAGGTCCCTTCCAACATTAACCATTCTATGATTTAGTGACGAATTATTCCAATGTAGCCGACTGTTGTCAGCCTTACACCCCTCACAGTCAGATGTTTTTATGTAGCAGTCAATCCATGTGGCATGAATTCTCACACTGCTTTTCATTTTCTTCTTCCTGGACTGAAAAAATAGGAAAGTAAAATGAATAGAATTCATAAAATAAGGTTAACTTTGCTTTGAATCTGCAAGCAAAATAGCTGTCCCAGTTTCTAATCTTGTCTTGGGCCTCTCTTAGCATGTCTCAAGCTGGAGACATGGTTTTCCAGTTCATTCAGTCTTACCAGTGCATTTTTGTGTCTGCTAGGTATCAGTTTTGTCATTTATTGTCATCTGAATTACTGCTTAAATTCATTTTCCCCACTTAATACCCTCTTTTCTAAAAATCTTTGTCAAGTAATCCTTAGAAAAGCGTTTTAATGGGGATTTGCTTTCAGATAAAACACCTTGCCTGGAAAAGATCTCATTTCACAGGGAGTTGGCCAGCATTCTTTTAAGATACACCATTGGGATGTAAGGATGCTTCTTCCTGCCTTTGAAAGAAAAACGCCTTTTGCCAGCAGCCATTGGCGTTGTGGTAGATTTTACACCAGCACCAGTATGGGCCAGTCAGTGGAGGTCAGAATGGAAATCCCTCATCAAAATTCACTATTGACCGAGGGGGCCCAGCTCCATCAGAGTTTATGTCACCTCTGAGTCCGGTCCATAGCAACGTAAATTCCCATCAGTGTGCTACAAGACCACAGCTGTCTTGCTTGAATACTCGTAGTTGCCCATGTACTCTTAGGCCCTCAAGAACTATCCTCCCATCCCTGACCAGGAGAAGGGACAGTGAATTGTGAAGCACTTACACAAATGGTTGCTAATCTCTGTGATTTCTCTTTAGGGGAGGCAGCTGAGTGAGCACTTGAACATTTACATCTTTTCCCTGAAGAAACGTGTCCAGGAGTGAACACCTGCCCTGTCATCAGACTGTAACACTTGATGTGGAGATTAGAAACTCTTCTGATGTGATAAATAGTTGGAATTAATCTGATTAAAACAACCAAAGAATAGAATTCAGATATCAAAACCACTGCGACAATGAGCTATGCAGCAAGATGCTTCATCTCAGACAAAGATTCCCTTCCAGCAGAGAAGTGTTTCCCCAGATGTTCTGCTGCTAATATTTATTCTCTTCATTAATGCCATGATTCTACCCTCTATGAAGCTTTTGTCTTCCTCCTCCTTGCCACTGTGTCCAAAGTCCTGGATAAATCCATGCTGGGTTACATGAGATCCTTGATGGTTTATAACCAGGACTGGTTTTGCCCAGCCTAGTCACCAGTGGGACCCTGGCAATGCAAACCCTCCCTGTGTATCCTCTCCCGCTGCCCCCAACATCTGTGCCTTCTTCATTTTCCATATTTATTTTCTCACAACTCATTTCTTCCATACAACCTCCTGAAGGGCTTACGCACATCGAGTCTTTTCCTCGCCTCAAATGAACGCGTGAAGAAAAGAGAATGAGCTCAGAAAGCTACGGGCACAGCAAAGTGTTTCTGAAACCTGTGATTCCGCCCCCCTCCCCCAGCATTAAGATCAGTCTCAGCTGACCTGTATCTGTCAGAAAAGCTGACTCCATCAGCAGCAACTGGCCTTTACATTTACTTTCTAGGCAGTAACAAGCTCATTGTTGATATTGATATTTCAGTAGCAACAAGCAATATACCCTACAAAGGGAACCAGCTGAGAATAAATTTGGCCAACAAACCTTTGAAGATTCTCTTATTTCGCCACAAAGCTAGTCCAACCTCATCTATAAGCACAATATGCTGCTAAGCAAATCATTATTTTCCTGTGTGCTTGAAACAAATTCCTGTGGTTTTAGACAATGACCAAAAAAAGAAAGAGAATTGACACAAGGAAAGCTTTTTTTTTTCTTCCCCCGACATTACATGTTTGCATGCAGATGTCAACTGCTCACTTCAGCTATAATATATGTAGGTTTTCTGTGTGCCTTGGAGGAAAGAGTAAGAATTTGAGTTTCATCTCTTTTCATGCTCTGCCCTAGCCAGAGGGACTTTGTGGCCTTGAAGCACTAATGAAACAATCTGTCCACTTTTCCCCAAGGTAAGCTTTATATTACAGTTCTTGCACAGAGGGATGTGACTGACTGACTGGCATGTTTATTAACTAGTTAACTATCGTCTCACTTGCCAGAAGGACAGAAGTACAATTGTTGAGCTGCTGAGCCTTAAGTTCACCCTTTTCAGTTCTTAGACCATTTCTCTGGCTTATATATCACTAGTCTGATAATTTTTCTTCCCCAGTTAACAAACCCCTACATCACCAGCTCCTATTAGTATCTTCAGGAGCATCCTATATATCTTCAGAAGCAATATCTTCAGCTGAGCATCAACTCAGTCATATCATTGTGAACTGCTTCAATTTCAGTTTGTATGGGCTGTCACAGTAGTTGACCTACCACAAGGTCAGCAGGACAGATTTCCCCTGGCAGCCCTTGCTGTAGGTGGCAGGGAACTAGCGTCCACATCAGCTTCTTCCCCTTTTCACAAAGCAGAAATACCACACGGACTTGGAAATCCGTGTCTTGTGGTTTGAAAGTACGTGTGTTCCACTTACCAGACAAACATGCTGAGGGTTCCACCTCTCAGATGATCATCGTAAGTCCAGTAACAGTTCAAGCAGCTAAAGGCTCAAGTTGGGCAAAGGACACAGGTCAGCCTGTTGACATTGGTTTGGAGATTTTGCTGAGAATCCTGCAGGGAAGGAAGTCTCCTGCACCCTCCAGCATCGCTGCGGTCCAGCTCTAGGGCTGCAGCTGGAGTGATGAGAGGAGTCTTCCAGGCTTCCTCCACTGTGGTGGGCTGGTCATGCCCCTGCCCTGCACGATGCCCAGGGAGCATAGGCCCTCCATGGAGGTGCTCCCTAACTGCTTAAGGACTCTCTTACAGTGAGGCTGATGGCTATTTAATGAGGGATGCTAAAAAAAACCCAAAAAAGCCATCCTGACTGTGTTTGAAGGGGAACGCCAAGTTCAGTGTAGGCACGCACCCAGCAATCTCACTGATGGATGAAATATTACATCAGATAGCAGATACACTGCCACAGAAGTCTCACTTATTTCAACAGTTTATATTTAATCCACCCATCAAAAGTATCTGGAGGAAGTTCCCATGAGAGAAGAATGAGAATGAAGTGGATTGAATGTGGTTGTACACGAGGAGCTCCGGACAGGCCTCCCTTTTCCCCTCTGCCTTGCAATTATTTATGACAGTTGGAAATAAGGGTCACAGAAGCAGCACAATTTGATTCACTGTAATGGAGTACTTTGAAATATTTCATTAAATGAAATTATAAAACTTGAACTGCTATAATTTGCCTGCACTTGTACCTTTCTGAAGGGAAACACAGAATCACTTTTAAGGGAAATTAAGCTCCGGCCAGTTTTTTCCACATGCTGTATGAAGACATGGCAAATAACTTTTTTTTTTTTCTTTTTAAAGAAACTTGTCCATACAATCTCTATAAAGACAAGTATAAAAACAGATCATGTATTGCACAGTGTATGTACTGAACTGTTAGCCATCTTAGATGGTAACTGGTTCAACAAATGGGAATAAAAATGCTTTGTTCATAGGGTGGTATGATGACCGATTTATTTTGTGAAGTCAGGTGGTGGTATGAAGATGACCTAACAGCTTCACAACACACTTTTTTTCCTGATTTGGTCACAACATTGTGGCAGAAAAGTTTTAACTGTTTGGACTGGAAAATACATTCCTACTTTTTCTATGCTGTTGAGCCAAGAAACCATACCTTCCCCCTAGTCTTACAAAAAGCAACTAAACTAGCGCTGCTCTCCCAGGTTTGAGGGAAATGGGCTTCAACATCCACCCCTCTACCAGAAGCCTTCCCTAAGTGGGGCAAGGCAGTGCTTCAGCTGCAGCCCCGGGGAGGGACAGCTGGGCTTGTGCTGGCCTCTCGGTGGTCACCACATAGCTTCAAGCCATGCCAGAAAGAAGCCCTCACCCACAGCTCAAAGCCCTGGAGATCTAGCAGCATCTACTGCAGCAGCATTGCTCATGCTGCAAAAGATCAGAGCTGTGACAATTTACAGTGAAGTTTCCCCCTTTTCTACCAAAAACCCTAGTGTTTTAGTCTAAAATGCTGGTGGCTTTTCGGTACTACGCTGAAGACTCATCCCCAAATCCTGGACCACTGCAAGAACAGGCCACTGAGAGCTTCAGTGCCTTTGCAATAGATTCTTTTCACCTACTGGCTGCTGTGAGTTTCGCTCTTGCTGTATCAAAACTGAGATACAACTTGAGATTTAACACCCTGAAATTGGAAAGCATTTACCATAAAGCAGAAGGATCTGTTTACATGCACATACATAGATTTTTCTCTCTGACTTGCAGAAGGTGATAGAGTCACCGAGCTCTTTGGGAAACAGAAACTACCTATTCACACAGAAAAAGTGAGGTTTTTTTTTTTTTTTTTAAAGCTGCTGCCTTTTTCTTCCTGCTCCCATATGCACTCACTAATGAAACCAAAATATGTATTAAAACCAGAAAAGCATTGTTTTAGAATGTTTTGAATAGTCTCTAGAGCTAGGCAGATTTTAACATATATTTTTTTATTAAATATGTAAAAAGATAAACGCAAGTCAAGTTATTCACATGTTCAGACAAAAATCTACTCTACCATGCAACAATTCGTGGATAATGTCAAATGACTGATACATCTGAATAAGACTTTTTGTATCTATTATGCCATTACTTATCTATTTATAATTAACAATACATATGTTTACATTCCTTTCAGTTTACATTTAATATATAACCAAAGCTTTATGGTGTGCTATTTAGTAAAGGTAATTACAAATGCATATTAAAACCATAACGGAAGAATGGGTTACTCACAGGGGGTGGGGGGAGAAGGACGACTCTTTCCCCCTTTCAGAGCATCGCTCTCCCCTCAGCACAGCCACATTTCCAGTGCCCAAGAGGTACCTCACTGCCCCAGCTCCCTACGTCCTTCATCTCCCCCCTTGACACAAGCAGTGAGAGGGCAGCGGTCCTCACACCACAAACAGGATAGAAGGAATTTTCAGGAAATGAAGTTCAGCTTTTTTTAT
>VXBJ01004668.1:1752236-1770959 GCA_013400055.1 Nycticryphes semicollaris | reverse complement strand
CAGCTTTTTTTATATATATATATATATTTTTTTTTTAAAATGTGCTTCAAAGGGAGAAAAGAGAGAGGCACAACAGCCTGGCTGTGCAACCTCTGGGTTGCTCCACAGCCCAACCATTTGCACACCTTTAGAAAAAACATTTTGCTCTTGAAGCGCTCTCCATGCATCTGCTTGAGTATTAGCAGAAAAACGAACCGCGGTAAGCAGAGACTGGTGCCGAGGAAGTGAAGTTTATAGCCTGGATCCCGTAACTCCTTGCCCCGTCAGAAATCCCACACAGGTTAAAGGACATTCTGGAGACTGGAAAAAATTAGTAACTGCTCTTTGCTTCAACAGTATTATGAAGAACTACTGTTTATTACAATGACAATTGTAATAAGTACATATGCTCTAATAAACACAAATACAACGAAAATGACAATTCCTCCATTTGTGGTGATTCTTGGAAATACTCATTTTGGAATATACACATTTTTTATAAACCAGACCTTATTTGTAACCAATTGAAACAGGAGAGGAAAGCACTGGCCCGCAGGTTGCGGTACTTTCACTTCATCACCAAGTAGGACATGAGGTCAACGCCGGAGTCAGGGCTGGGAAACCTTCAGCCCGCAGGGTCCAGAAACTCTTCTGCCGAGCAGGGGGAGCGATCAAGGAACTGGAAATACCTGTTCCGGTGCCTAAGAGTATTTTTATATATTGTCTGTGGTGCAACATGACAGCAGGGACCTCACATTTAACTAAGAGCCACTTAGCTGCAAAAGATTGCTTAGGAACAGAAAACTGCGCACGCCTGTGTGTGTGTGTGCAAGCTGGGAACTTAGGCTGTAGGAGCACATGAAGGTCTGTGATGACTTAGCTGTTCAATAGGCTTTGGAGTTTTTCAGTGGCTTCCAGGTACCTGCTAAATCGGCATAACAATCCAGAATTAAGAAAAAAAATAAATCAAGAGAGAGACCAGGAATACCAAGCATTAAATATTCAAAGAGACTACGATGCGCAGTTTTATGACAAAAACAAGGAATGCTTTATACACTTCAAGATACCTCTCTTTATAAAATACCGTCATTTAGAACAGGGCGCTGGGACCACAATGGAAGGGAACCCTCTCATTGCAGGCATCTCCAGGGCAAGAGGGGGTTCTGCCCTGTGCTGGCCTCATCAGAGGAAGGTCAGCCAAGTGCAGAACCAGCCCTGTGCCCCTCGGTCACCTGGTCCCCCCACTCTGATGTGTGCTCTGCCTCTAGGAGGACTCCTCATTACCTCTCCACACTTCAGAAGCGGCCTCACCACTCGCGAGGTGTCTACTACCCACTCAAAGGGAGCTCAGGGGAGTTCAGGGCTACTGCTGTCGCTGTTTTTATCCATGCCTTGCAGTGAGGACATTTTCTGTGTTCCATACCTGTAGGGCTAGGGCAGCAGAGGGGGGAAAGGATAGCAAAAGAAACAGCTGGCCTACTTTGTCCTCTTCTGAGGGATGGGAAGCCAACTATGACAGCAGAGATCATGTCCTGCAGCTACACTGGTGTCAAGGAGATTTATCTCCTCCATCAGCACTGAGCTCTGCGTAGGCAGAGCTACATCTGGAGCCTGGGAGCATGTTCCTCAGGAAGGAGGAAAAGCTGGGAAATGTCTATTGACTAGTCAGAAAACTGGGAGGGTTTTCAAAAAAAACTTAAGTGGATGTCTGTTCCTCCTGAAATAAGCCAAAAAACATACCACACAGCTTTCTAACAAGCTTTCTGACACAGGGGTTTAAATCTCCTAGTGAAACAGACGCTCTGCCTTCCATTTTGTGAAGGCAAGAAAGGAATAAACATGAGCAAGACGAGCATTCTCCTCCACAACACACCTCATCGTTATGGCTTGAGTATGACTTCCATGGTATCCCTTTATTCCAATTGTTTGTCCAAATTTACGCCCCAATGCAGATGTACTAGAAAACGCAAAAGCACCACAAAGTGAGAGACACAGCTAGTGGTACGGTACTTCTTGCCACACAAAATGCCAATATAAATATGTTAGAACAAGTTACAAGTGTATCATACTTAAGACTAAAAAGAAAAAAAAATAAATATATATATATTTTTTTTTTTTAAAGAGCAGAACAAATCTCAAGCAGCCAAGTGGTGAAGTTGCAGTGATGTACAGTAGGTGACGTAGCCCTACAACCTCTTGGGAAGATACACTGAAAGAAGACGTCTGCAAACGCATCTTGGCAAAGTATGGGTACAGAATGCAGTGGTTGGCTGGCACTCACTATGGTACATAAATGTTAATGGCAGACTGGGAGTGAACTGATTTTGAGTTTGAGGCCACACACATTCCATTCTCCAGAAGAAAGTTCTCACACAAAATGAAAATTGTCAGAGATGCTGGGTGAGTCAGTACTCCTCCTGCTGCTGGGGCTGTTCGTGGACTTGCTCTTCACCTTCATGCTCTTCTGTGTGGCTCTCCTGCAGGGAGAAAGAGACCCCAAAATATTCTTCAGCAGAAATCATTCTTCATGAAATTTAGCCACCCCAGAGGGCTCACCACAGCATAAAATTTAACATTTAATTTTCATGCATGTGAGTAGTTGTGTGCTGTTACTTGAGAAAAGCAGCATCTTGTAATATTACAATAAAATGTATTTACTTTGCTTTTAATCGAATCATATGCAGTACTGATGCTTCCCCAGAAAAAGTGTTGGTTTTCAGCATCACTGAGTGTTAACTGTTCCAATAAATGAACATTTGGACCAGCCAGACAGTGAGATGCTCAACAGTTAGATGCTGTATATCACAGCATCCTGACGTCCTCCCAATTTCAGTTTGTGTGAGGATTTCTGAACTGCCTACTGAGTTTTCACACAATCTTCACTCTAGGTTTATATCACTAAACGGACATGACACTTTCAATATCACCTGCTTCAAAAATTAAACTCAGCCTCCTTTTTGAGGTCAGACACACACTACATCCCCAAAATAATATGCCCATGCTAGAACACAGTTCCTTTCTGATCCTGAATGGATCAGAACTCCAAAGGGCTGGCTGCCTCTTAGGGCATTACTTCTGCATTCCCATTAAGCACAGTTCCACTTCCAGCTTTACTCTCAAGTGGCTTCCATCATTCCAGAGCACGGTTCACTGGAAATATTCCCTCACATCTACTCCCTACATCAGCAGAGCTCTGCTGTAGGCAGCTCTGAAGCAGAACACTTTTCCAAGGCACTGAGCTGCCATTCAAAATGCAGCCTCGCTGCTGGAGGACCTCTGAGGAACTCACCTGGCTCCCAGCAATTTGTGCTAGAAACAAGTGGCTTGAACAACAAACTTTAATAAATTGATACTGCTAACTTATCAAATTTGAGGAAAAAATTAAGGGGAAAAAAGAGAGGCCATAATTTGAGCTTTCCTCAAATAATTCAGAGTGGCTTATGCCATAAGAAAATTCCCTTCTGGCAGTAAAACATTCATATTTCTAAAGGGCAAGAACAGGAGAATAAGGTTCCTAACATATGCTGATAAAATAGAAACATCCGGATCTTTATCACATCAAATTCCAGTTAAAAGCAAGCTTTCTGTCACTTGGGTGCTATTTTCAGGTAGAAGCCACTCGTGTCCAGTCAGGACAACTGCAGTTTAGCACCTACCCTTGGGGGCAAGTACGTCCTTATTCCATACAGTAGGTACATCACATCAAAACAGCTTTTTGCATAGTATCTAAAAATGACAACTTCTGTGATGGGCTGCAAAGGTGTAAGACTTGCAGAGAACAGGAGTTTCACAGACAGAGGATGACAGCTGTGAGAATGTGACCCTGCCTTACGGGGTGAGAAAACTGAAGCTTGTTTTGCTGCTGAGAGCCACGTTCCCTGAACCCCATCTATCCTGACCCTCCTTTATGTGTTGAGGTGACCTGCTCTGGAATGCACCTGTTCCATAGATTCCCATGTGTGCAGAGTTCATGACAGACACCTATTAGAAAGCCCACTCATGCAGATTTTACAGGTCACATACATGCTATCCTCTCATGCATATAATAGCAAAAGCCTCTAACAACAATGAGTGGCCTGGGAACCTACTCTGAAGCTCTGAAGAAGAGCGGTGGCTCCTCTCTTGCCAGGCTTACCTTTGACAGAAAAGTTAAGACTTATGTGAGCACCTCAGAAGTTGCTCTGAGACTTGGACACGTGCTTCTCAGTACATAACCTTGTTTATATACATGAAATGGGAAAGATCAGAGTAACTATGCCCAATTACCTTGGGACTGTGGAATCTCCTTGAATAGCACCCCCTAATAAGGGAGGTACAGGAAGATCTATTTAGAGCATTTATTTCTGGCTTGGATCACAGGACTATGGTCATCTGTGTCTCCCCCTCAACAAGAGGTGCTCTCTTTTCACCCTTCAGTCCATCTGCCTCAAACTCTTCAAGTGTGCCTGTAGACTGAAGAGCTAGGCTTTATGAAAAGCAGCTGCTGATGGTGGGTGGGTGCCATTTTCCACGAGCAGCAGCAGATGCTGTAGCTGCTAGAGCAGAAAGATACAAACCCAAACGCATTCGAGCAACTGCTTTGGAAACTTGAGCTGAGTAACTAGTAGATGAAACAGCAGCAAACCACCCAACTTCCACATGAACTGAACCAGAAACAGCCTACAAAGAGGAGCAAAAGTTTTACTACATTTTTGCTTTATGCCAAGACCTACACGGTTCTGGGCTTCCCAACTGGACTCAGCCTCCTCTGGCTCATACTATCCAAGGCCTCAATGCTGTCTATAGCTGTCATAGCACAAGTGCTAGGCTCCACTTCTCCCCACCACCCAAATTCATCTTTAATATTGTTCTGTCAACTTTGACGTTTTTGATGAAGAGGTAGGATTACAAATGAGCAATCTGTAAATAAAAATTACAAATGATTACAGACTGACCAGCTGAATTAAGTGACACTAGCAGATACAACAACACTCTCACGTAAGCAAAGACATAATGATGAGGTTTAGAACAGAACCCTAACAAGGAAGAGGAAAGGAAGCCTCTAAAACATAGAACTCAAGTGGGTTGATACTTGTTCTATAAGACTCAAAAACTCACCAAAATCAAGACCATAATAATAATACTAAAAAAGAAATAATCAGTCTTAGAAATTTAGTCTTTACTGAATCAACAAAACAGAAGTTTGTGCAGACATGGTTGAAACTACACTATGGCTTGGAATCCTGAAAAAAATAATTAACATCACCTCCCACGATGTGATCCTGATAAAAATCTCTTCTATGCAATACTACAATAATTAAACCTACAGAGAATGCTTTTTATAGGGGCTAAAATCTATACTTGCACCTTGAATCATTCTACACAGAATTCACCTGACAGCCTACAATGCTTACAGGGCACCCATGAGCTAATGGGAGATTTGACCACTTAAAGTACTGTCCAGATTTTTTATTCTTTTTTTTTTTCACTTGAAAGGATTAAATTAAGTGTAACAGAAAATTAAGGATAAAGGGAGACTCATCCCTTCTGAATAAGACAAGTTGGTATGAAAAATAGGCCATTATCTCTATGCCATGTCAAATATAGTAGAAGCCTGTCAAATTACAGCTAGGTAGGAAGAGTTCAAGATTGCTATCAAGTAGATATTGGAAGCATGAAGTGAAAACAAATATAAATTAGGATATTCGAGTACAAGGCTTTGGTTAGGGATCACTTGGTGCAGTATAAGAGCTGCATCAACACACACTACCTTCCTGAAAAGCCTCACGGCCACAGTATCATTTATAAAAGTCACAAATCCTGAAAATTAATGTAATCCTTTTTTCTCCCCCACTTTGCCTCTGTATACTCGAGACATTCTGAAACAGATTTAAAAAAAAAAAAAAATCTAAGCTGGATTTAGATTTTTAATAGGCTGCCCAGAGATGTGTTTGAGTCCCCATCCCTGAATGTGTTTAAGAGTAATTTAGATGTGGTGCTGGCGCATACGGTGTAGGGGAGGAATTTGTGGAGTTGATGGTTGGACTTGATCATCCCAAGGGTCTTTTCCAACCTGAATGATTCTATGATTTACAATGAACTCATTAGCAAGAAACGAGGAATGCTGGAGTTGCCTGTGGTTAGGGAATTTGGGCTATTATC
Organism: Nycticryphes semicollaris; assembly: GCA_013400055.1. Taxonomy (NCBI): domain Eukaryota; kingdom Metazoa; phylum Chordata; class Aves; order Charadriiformes; family Rostratulidae; genus Nycticryphes; species Nycticryphes semicollaris. The sequence continues at coordinate 1,764,839 of VXBJ01004668.1, read as the reverse complement.
CATCTGGGGATTGGGAAAGCCAAACTGCTGTTATCAAGAGATTAACTTGAAAAATGCTGCAAGATACAGAATTTAACTTGGGACAAATTAGTTACAGAGAGAGGAAAAAAAACACACCAGAACCGAAGGGCAAAGCAGGCCAATGAGACAGCAAAGTTTGAAAACAAAAAGGAGGAAGGATCTGCATCACCAAAGGAACCACAGTCTTTGGTTCAGTCCTAAAGCACTGGGGTCCTTCCTCGGCAAATTACAGTCCATTGGCTAAGCTGAGGAGAAAATGCACCTTAGGAGATGAGGAGATTAAATCTCCCACTGAGAAGTACCACAATAACTGCATGGGAATGGCCTCTGTAGTCTCCTCTGTGGGAGCAGCACTCTCCTGTTGAAGTGACATGCCTGTCCTCCAACTGCAAACACACTTTAGGTAACGGCACGGTTGTTGTATGTAGTTCATGTGCAGGCACGGATGATACTGACAACCGAGAAAGGCTTGGAAGGAGGAAGCAGATAAAACACTGGGATGTGGACTGAAATAGAACATTTTATAGTGTGTTCTGCCAGTAAGGAAAGCTGCAGGAAGAAAAGCAACAAATGCATTCCTTGGCGGGGAATCACTGGCTATTTAACTCAACAAACAAGACAGATGTGGTAGGGGTATGGGAAGAAGAGGGATTTTCCTGGCTTTGCTTCATAAATAAATCACTGTTCCTGAATCCAGAAGGCGTTTTCTCTGACCACTACATGCATGTAATTCTTTTAGCCTGTTATCACATACCTAGCAAATTGGTCTTATTGTTTATTCCTGTGAAAATAATGCTTTCCTTGTCCTTTTCCTCTCTAGCACTCACCCCGCACAGTTGAACAAATCCTCTTTTCCCCTGTCACTTCTTATCTAAGCAGTGGCCCCCGTCAGCAGCAAGCTCATGTCCCTCTTGCACTCAACTTTCCTTTATGCACTACTAGGCTTTTTTAGAGAACCTCGTTAGTTAGTAGTTGCTTCCGCACTACTTTTGATATAAAAATTTTAAGTCAGCTGACTGCTGCTGCAACAGCTTTCTGGGAATAGATATAAGCCAGCCTACGGTACCACAGTGCTGCCGAGAGATTAAGTTGATGCTTATACACTCAAAGAGCCAAAGCCATCATCCGCTGGAGACTGAAGGGTCAGGAACCAGTAGAGTGCATACAGGGATTTAGTTAACATGAATGGGAGTAGTTCAGCTAAATCTCCACCGAATCATTATCCCTGAATATATCTGAGGAATTTAACCAGCACCCTTTGCAGCTTCTTGTTTTGTTAAGTGTCTACAGCGTTAAGTCTAAGATGCAACGAGATTCTTGCTTAATCTTGTAGACAATGCATTTCTGAAATTTCGGTACTGGAGGATTATTGGGTTTGCACAAGGAAGAATTTTGCCTGTAGCAACAGCATTATCTCTGCAGGTATAATTATCTATTTGGCAACCTGCCCCATGGGTCAGAGACCCCTCACAGCTTTAGACACTGAACAGCACCTCTGTCAGAATTTCTGTGATTTTCAACATGTTAACGAATGAGTAAAAGATTATACAGAAAGGTGGAAGAGGACTGTGACACACACTCTCCCCTTTTAGATCAACTTGAGCACACAGAGCACAAAACCCACATGGAAGCAGCAAAAAGCAATTGGCCTCCTGTATACCTTCCCCAAGCTGAAATGCCTGTTGTTTGCAAATGCAAACTCTCTTTTTGGGGAGGAGGCACGGAGATCCTAGCTGCTACAATATAGGAAATGACCCAGTACTGTGCCAATAGTTTTTTTTTTTCTTTTACAAAATTGAACTGTTTTGTCTAAATAAAAGACATTAAGCTTCAACTTACGTGTTCATCTGAAGCATAAAGGACTTCCATTAGCCGATTGACAAGGTCATTATTCTCTCCCCCGTGTTCTTGGCAGAGAAGTTCAATCTCCCTTAATTTGCCAAAGTAGAAATCCCTTTCCTTCTCCACGCCTTCAAGTGCAAGTTTTAATGAATGTACCTGCATATAAACCAAGATGTGATGCATTAATTGTGGGGTGCACTACAAACAAAACCACTCAGTCTAAGATACAGCATGTGAAACAATCGTAAATGTATATTCAATTTCATAGCTTAAAATTAAGTTCCATTTTTTCTTTTAAAGTGCTAGATTGAACCTTAAACAATAGCATTAAATGAGGCTCCCCCATTATGCCTCTTGGAGACTTCTTAACCTTGATCCTTAAAAGTCAAATTTTTCAGTACTCTTTTATATCAAAACCCAAAGCAGCAGTTCGGGAATCAGGACTAATTAAGACTTGGCTTTAACAAAGCTGCCAGAAGTGTCATGTAATGATAGTTAATAAAATTTTCAGCTCAGTACTCGTGTTATTTTGCCTGGATTAATGTGCAGTTGTCAGGAAACCTACAGTATCTCCTTGCCTAAAAACACAGAGAGCTAGCACAAAAGCTCACAAAGAGAAATTAGTGAGGAAATTAAAAGGTCCTTTAGTTGCAAGTGTGAGTCCTTCTGTGTTGTTTTTTCCACCTTTTCTCTTTTCTGCCTCCCCGCCTGCCATACTGCTGGAGACCTGCCTTTTGGCACCTTGATGCTGCGACCGGCTGCACCATGGACTTTCTGCTCTGACTGATGTGCTCTTTCAATCAACAAATGCTCTCAGATGCCAAGTGTCTTTCTCTTTGCAGCCTTGTTCACAAGAGTCTTCAAGCTATACTGTCAGTCTCAATGTCAGCACTGGAACTGCTGCAAATCATTTTGGGCAACAGAGCTGTTAATGATTAGGCTTCGTATAAATCATGACAGATGTTGTAATCTATTTATGCATACATATATAAACATATACACATACAGTTTTAAAAGAGCAATTTTTTGGGGAGTGTAAAATACTGTCCAACAGGATATACACAATCAGGATAATATATAAGTAGCTCTCAAATTTGGAAGACAGCAGTGTAACAACCAACAGAAATAACCATGAATGAAGCTGCTTCAGTAAACGTTGACCCCAATCATATCCAAATTACAGTCAAATTAACATCCACATTTTAAGGCCTGCAATTGTAGCAATTGTTTTCTAAATAAAATACGCTAAATAAATTGCATACTACATTTCATTGAACTGATACAATTTAATAAAGTTCTGGGTTGCCAGTTCTACTGCAGGCTAATTTATTCCTTCCACTAGTAAAAATACCAGCAGAGCTCAAACAATGCTTTAACAGCCTAATAAATCCTATCAGTTCATTTTTCCATAACTGCTGAGCTAGCCAAGCCCTTTTCTGACCTTTAACTGCACTCTCAGAGGTGTCAGACAGCAGAACTGACCTCTCACCAAGGCCAGATCTCAGAGCATCTCATTTATGTACTAACTCATTTCTGGCCAGCAGCCGGAGTTTAACACCCAAGGGAACTTGACAGTTTGAACCTACGATTGATACGATGACCAGTCACCTTCAAATTAACTATTTATTGATGAAAGTAGGAATAGAACAAGAATTTACACTACTTTGGTCTAAATAGGAAGATTTTACATTTAAGATGTGTCTTCTTGATCCGCACCAGCATATTCCTTGAGAGGAATACCTGCATCCAGACAGAGAGAGGACATAACTGCTTTCAGATCTCTCGCTCTGTGCTTGCTAGAGCTTGGGAAAACACTAAACATTGGCAGCTAACAGATCAGACTGTCTCTCCCTCGGACCTATTTACGATAAGGCATTTTCTCCCACTATCATTCTATACATTCACTCCTTCATAAGAAACAGAATTATTAAAGTTTTCATGTATGCACATAGTTAATTAACTACAGTATATGGTAAATAGTGTTATAACCAAACCAGATATTCTTTTCTTCAGTTTCATATCGGCTACTTCTGTGACACATTAATTTGTTTTTCTTCAGGTAATTACCACCTTTTTTTTCCCCCCTGCTGCAAACACGCTAAAAGGCTAATCCTGTTTAAGCAACAGTTCACGTTAACTCCCATGCTCTGTTTCCAGACCAGAAGTACCCTGCTACAATGCAGGCAATGGATGCGAAGGCCGCAGTTGTTGCTAACTGGTCTTTTCTCTGGTGGCACTTACTGGTAGTATGAAAACTCACAGGGCTGCAGAACCAGGTGGAAGATTAAGCATATACTGTAGACAAGCAGCCAAGATGGTGCTGGTTTTGGAAATGATGTATATGCTATCATACAGTTCACAGTTCTTGGGACCATTCTCCAAATCTAATGATCCCTGGTCTGTATTGTCTCCTTAACTGCACTCAAACTCTTGGGGGGAGTGTTCGCTGGCACAGACCAAAACCACGGCAGGGACCATTATAACGCTATGGGTAACCAAGTTCCAGTTCACAGTAACATTCCTTGGACGTGTTCACTTCAGTTTACAAGTACAGAGCAAGTCAATAGCTAAGGCCATTTTATGAGAAACTTTAAGATTGTTGAGAGCCATTAAAATAGCAAATGTTATAAGCGGCTTGTGATTATTGCAAATAGCTCATTAAGCAACACCATGGTAAAATATAGTGTATGGACAGTCCCACTATTTAAGTTTTTCCACTACAAATTGCATGGAAGTCCAGATGTTTCAGTCTCCCTTAGTTGCCATCCGTGAAAGGGCTGAAAAAAATCCGTTACAGCCATGTAGGAATTCAATATCCACAGACAACATTCGTCTTTTCTTACTCATAATCAAGAGAGCAAAGGGGTGAAAGTGGCTGCTGCCCTCATCTCCAGGTTGCTGGGGAGTAGTAAAAAGACGGGCAACTTGGCTCTTCCAGTATGCTCAGATTGGGAGTCAGAAAAACCTGGCTCAGGGCTGCTTGCACATAGTTTTTTTGGCTTGTGTTGTATGCCCAGCGTGCACAAGTAACCATTAGTGGGAAATGAAATACCAAATGCTGCCAGCATTAAAAAATAAAACCTTCCAGATCATTCCAGCAAGAAGAGGTCTCTTAAAAACCAGATATTAAAACACTAACTTTCCAAATCCTCAAAATTTCTTTTCCTCTTCGGTCATGGGGGGAAATCATCAGTTTTCCCTCCAGGTTATTTGTATGTAAAGCTTAAGGTTTTCACACGTGGAATGTGCTAGGAATACATTAGCAGTAGATGTGATAGCAAGTGCCGATTTTAGTAAAGATCAAATATTTTCATGTTGCTCAGATCCCAACCAACTCTCCCTGCTGAAGCAAACACATTCCAACTTCTGAATACAAATGTCATGGTTTAAGTTGCATTAAGCTGATGTTTGAATTCCACTCTTACATCGAGTAAAAAAAAAAATTCATGAAAAATATTTACATGCATTCCTTGTGCAACGTATAAAAACTTTCCTGTCATTTGTTTGGCTGGGGACCCTGTAATGCTCAGAATTATACCCTGAAACTTCTGTATGCCACGTTTGGGATGTGGCTATCCATCCACCACCTTCAAGTGTGTAACAGGAACCACGAATTTGCAAACAATGGCCCAGCAAACTGAAATCTTTTTCGTTCAGGTCAATGAAGGCCTGAAAATGAAATGCCCTTAATTGTGGAAAATTATACTTGGTCCAGAATAACGATTTCTTCCTGAATGCAGCTGCCAGACAGCTCAGACTGTAAAATAGGAAGTTTTTTCTTTCCATATTCCATTGTCAAGGACAAATAGAAGGATCAGGCCTCATTTATATTAGTAGCATTTACACCATTCTGACAGCACATTCTTGAGCCAGATACAGATATTTACTAATGTTCATTGCAGACATTGCTTGCTTGTCCAGGAATGACAGTGTGATGTAAAGCTCCATAGCATAAATGAAAATGAAGTCCTTACATTCCTAACATGAAAGAAATTATGAATATTTATTAATTATATTGCAGAGCATTATTTATATTTAAGCATTCTCACAAAGGTAGATCACGTTTTTAAATGAAAAAGGCATATTACCTTCTTAATGTCTTCCTTCCAGGAAGCAAAGTGCCATGAGCTAGTCTCGATTCAGCTGCAAATCTCTAACATCTTGGTATTACTAACAGCCTAGTTGTCCTCACAGCAACACATTAAAATGATTTATTTCAAATTTGTAATACACAAGAACAAAGACACAATCGAGATTTTTCCTACCCAAGTGAAATAAAACATATATATCAAAATCTAACAAAGTTATCATACTTCAGCAAGATTTACCCGTCACTCCTAAAATCACGTTTTAAAAATACTGGTGAACACCAGTCATCTGTGTCAGATGTTATTTTTAACAATAAATCACTTTTTTCTCCCCAGCTGAGTTACTTCAATCTTTTGTCCCTTCATAATTCTGGAGAGCATCATTCAACAGAGGGCAATATTAGACTTCATGACTGCCTGTGACAAAGAACACCCCTAATTTATGCCTGAAGTATATTTACCTGTTCGCTGAGCTGTATGACTTGAGTTTCCAAATCTTTATCTGATTTGGATGCTGAGCTGCCTGGTGCAGCTTTTTTTGCTGAAGATGGGCGAGAAGGTGTTGATCCTGGTTTAGAAGCTGGACTGGATTTAGCAGCACCTGAAAAGTACAATAAATATATAATAATCGAGATTTATCCCCATGATAAATACATTCCTGTTAACCTGGTACAGAAAACAAAAGTATTCATTTTTCAGACAGCCATTCTCCCTGGTTCTTCAAAGTGACAGTGGAAGAAGTTCCAGTGCTGCTATACCTTAGGGGAAAAAAAAGAAAAAATACAACTCCTAGCAGTTTTGCTTTGAGTTTGCTACTGAGAGTAAAGTAACTCTAAAACTAAAGTAAATAAACATCAGACTAAGAATATAAGGTTCCCCTAGCTGTCAGCAGCTTTCAACTTTAAAAAATATGCCCTCCACAGACCATTCCTCCAGCCCAACATTTAGCGTGCAGATTCCCCTGCAGAAAGACAGGTGTGAAAAAACTCTGCTAAACTGTGCTTTCCTCATTTTTAAATGTAAACCATCTCTGAGACAAGGGCATTGAAATTCAGACAGTGCACACAATTAAATCCATCAGTGAACTCTCAGTTGCCATAGTGACCACAAGATGAGCTTTGATCTGCTTCAGTTTTGCTATTTGTTTTTAATTACTCGCACTGCAAATCTGCCAGAATATGGAGTGAGATCTTCACCAGCAGAAAAGGCAACTCACAGGTGCCCACAGATACCTTTCCACAACGCCTGTGGCACACAAACACTCAAGCAGAGGAACATTTGCATGAAACGTTTCGTGGTGCCTTCACACCAACCTCGCAGCCAGGTCCTCACACCTTGCTCTGCCTCCTCATCTTTCCTCTTCTCATCACTGGCCATTTGATTTAGTTGCTCAGCCCCAGGACACAGGTGCCTGGCTCACGGTGGTCCACCCTGCCTCAGCTCCCACTAGCGTTGGGCTCCAACTCAGAGCCTTCTCCTTAGCTCTGGGCTAGCAATTCACCAATTCCAGAAGGATTTATCCCAGCTTTCTCAGCAGCCACCTTCTGTCCCGCACCTCCCCAACTGCTCCTCCCATAAGATTATTTGATTTATGGCACCCCACAAATTGTTCTAAGTTGTCATTTCCACAACGTCACCCTGGTGTCAGGCTATACTTTAATAAAGCAATTAATTGTAAACCCAATGTTTTACAAAGGCATTACTAGGAAGAAATCACAAGGAGGCAAAAACGGCAACTTGTGAGGCTGCCCGTATGACCAAGCTGTAGAGCTCACACAGTCTCACTGACCTAGAACTGGGTATAGTGGACCCTTGGAGAAGCTGAAAAGCTATGGGAAAGGACAGCAGCAATGGGTTATTTAATGGAACTAGCTTAGGCTTTTCTGACTCAGTCACAGGCCTCCCTCTGTAACAACCATCTCCTCCAGCCTCCAAGGATAACTCCGTAACTGGGTCACCTAATGCCAACCGAACATAAACAAACACCTTGATAATTCAGAAATGTTTACATAAGTCAACTATGCAAGATGTCTGCTCTCCCTTCCTGTGATCCTGAAAATGAGACAGATAATACTTTTTCTTCAGAAATTGGTGACTCCAGTCCAATAACTTCCATGTCTAAATCTTTATAATTACATAATGACAGAATATCAGGGATTGGAAAGGACCTTGAAAGACCGTCTAGTCCAATCCCCCTGCTGGAGCAGGAACACCTAGATCAGGCCACACAGGAACGCGTCCAATGAGTTTTGAATATCTCCAGAGAAGGAGACTCCAAAACCTCTCTGGGCAGCCCATTCCAGTGTTCCAGACTCACTTCTAGGAGATTTCAGATACAGTACACAGGCTAGCTAAAGTTGAGAAAATTCAATGTTGTGTGTGTGCCTGAAATGATACCTCTATTCACATCATATCTAGATCAGCAAAGACTTAATGATTTGTGGGAAAACATTAAAATTGCCAAAGCCTTTTGATTCTATCTCTTCCTTTAGGCAACTTCATAAACTTTACCACCCTGCCTTCATTACAGGTTTTTCATGAACTTTTAACACTGCCTTCACTGCACGTTTTCTAGGTTCAGTCCACATTTCTACTAACTAAAAATCAGCTGCTTAGGAAAAGAATTGTTAAGGTGCTCTCACAGCAAGGAAGGTAATTTTCATTTGCATTAGCAGATAAATAGAAGAAAACTGGTGTCAAAACATGCAAGAAATGAAAACGAAATAATGAAATAACCACTTTGCCTATAACTTCAGGCCGAACTACAATGCTATTTAATGAATACTTGTATCACATGCAACTGCGAAAGCTACCCCCACAAATTTTAAAATAACAGAGATATACTGAACCAAGACTTCAGGGTTGTTTTGGACACCTGTGAGACGCAATTCAGCATATCAACTGAAAATTAAATGCTATAAAAGAAGCTATGGGCCCTTAAGTTGCAAAACCTTGGCTGGTCAATGAAGCTTCCCCCTCTACCAAGTACCCTTCTTCTACCTGAAGTTTTACTTGGACTTTCTCTGAGCAGCAGACTTCTGCACATAAGCACAGGAAAAGCTGCTCAGCTTTTCTAGGGCAGCATCCCTTGGCCTACCAGCTCTTCATCATTTCTCCTGGGGAGTCATGGTGCAAGAACTAAGCAAGGCACGTTGTGTTGTGCAGCCCCAGCGTACCACATCCCTTTCATGCTCAACAACCCCACAAAGTGAGCTAGTTCTTTGTAGATTGGGTTACTGATCACAGAAAGCTAAATCATTAAGTACACACCTCTTTTTAACCTGCAGAGAGAGTTAAGGGCAGAGCACAGGCACGAACATTTAATCCCCAGGTATTCTCTTTAATTTGAAGCTGAGGGGCCCTCCCAGAGTGTGCTGAACAAGCCACATCACCCATGCCTGCAGACAGAGAGGGCCAGATAGCACCAATACACCACATTATATTCTGCCCTCCTTTGAAACCACCAAAGCCTTTTGAATTTCCACAGCAAAGTGTAACTAAGTCCAGACAAATCAAAAGAAATCGACTTTTGCTCCACTGCTCAGGATCAGCTCTCAAATGAACACAATATCCCAATTTCAGTAACACAGATAAAAACCCCAATGTTTCAGACAGTATCAGCGACAGCTGGATAGAACTTAATTGCAATAGAGAATGCCTAGGGATTTCTAATTTAAAATTTCCTGGAGGAAAAAAAAAAGCGCTTTACTGCACATTTATTCTGAAACATCAGTTTTAGAATCACCACAGAGGTAAGCCTCTCATTTCTAACAGAAGCTTAATTTCATAAAAGAATTAAAGGATGTTGGTTGGTGGAGTATTGCAAAATACTTGAGTGGCCAGGTATCTAAATGGAGATGAAAGATCTTGGTAGACTTAATGACTTTGCTATGGAGCACGACAATGGCTTTGCAGTCAATTAGTGCAGGTGTGGAATAAATCCTAATGCATTGCTCAGAGGGACTATATCATCCAAGCAGTTTAAATGCTGTACAACATCGTATTTTCTATGAAAATATGTATTTGTATATAAATATTTATACATATACATTTGCATACTCTGAGAAAGCACAAAAAATTATACACTATTTTACATACAAAGTAGCTGATAAGCAGCTCTTTTCACTGACCTCTGAGCTAACTCCATTGAAATCGCTGCCATTACCAACTCCTTTTCAAGCTGTCAATGTTCAAAAAGAAGTGCAGAGCCCTGCACCTGGAGAGGAACCCCATGACCCAGTACATGACAGTGGCCAATGGTCTGAAAAGTGGGGAGGTAGATAAGGACTTGGGGGCCCTGGTGGACATCAAGTGGTACATGAGCCAGCAACGCACTCTTGCAAGAAAGGAAAGCCAACAGCCTCCTGGGTTGCAATGGGAAGAGCACTGCCAACAGGTCAATGGAGCTGAGCCTCCTTCTCTACTCAGCACTAATGAGGCACATCTGGAATGCTGGACCCAGTTCAGGGTCCCCAGTACAAGAGAGACATGGGCATATTGGAAAGCGTCCAAAGGGCCACAAAGATGACTCTGGGACTGGAACACCTTACGTATGAGGAAAGGCTGAGAGAGAACTGTTAAGCCTGGAGAAGAGAAGCATCAGGGGGACCTTATCCATATCCAAAGGGAGGGTGCAAAGCCGACCAAGCCAGGCTTTTTTCAATGATACTCTGCCAAAGGACAAGAGACAATGGGCACAAATCGAAATACAAGAACTTCTATTTAAATGTAAGGAAAAAGTTCTTCACTGTGAGGGTAATCGAATACTGGAAAAAGTTGCTCAGAGGTTGCAGCGTATCCTTGGAGATACTCAAAATCCGACTGGACATGGTCCCGGGCAACCAACTCTAGGTGATCCTGCTTGGAGCAGAAGGGTTCCTTCCCACCTCCACTGTTCTGAGAGCATCTATTACAGCATGCTTAAATCTTGCTTCAATTCAGGGTCCAGCTGGATTTTTTTTTTTTTTTTTTAAACAGTATCACAGCTGCTTCAAATAGCACCTGGATAATTTTTTGTACCTGCCCATACAACACTAGCAGGGACAGGAAGAATAAGTTCAGTTGAAATACAATTTTTGTTCTTGTACTGAAATAAGGTAGATGAACCAGCTTTGCAGTGTATTCAGTTTTCTATCGGTGGTGCTCCAGAAACAATTACCAGTCAGTCCTATATAATTAAATATATTACACACACCCCTCCCATTTCAGCCTTACTATGCTTTTTCTAAAGACATATGTTTTACAAACAGATGTACATTTCTAAAATTTAAAGCAGTGGATGTTGGCACTGCAGGGGTTTTGGGTACAACAAAGCTAGGCCGTGAATTCCAGGCCCCTTTATATCACAAGCACAGTCTTGTAGAGAAGAGATTTATTTTGCGTTTAGAGAGAAATCTTCCTTGAAGCTACAAGAGTAATTAGTATGCTGTTAAATATTTATGTAAAATTCCAAGGAAACACATGCATGAATACAATGTGGACGTGCGTGAGGACAGCATGGAGAGCAATGGAAGCCCTGAGCAAGCACCAGACTTGGCTGAGCCCTCACCACCACTGCTTCAGTGGAATTTGGGAATCACTCACAGTGTATCTTCAGTCAAATTAAATGACTTCAAAAAGTGAATATTCCTGACTCATGCCACAGAAGAATAAACAAATCCACCAAGAGGCCACAGAGCTAGCAGTTTCTTCAGGAGCTAAAGAAAAACTCTCCACCCAATTAAAACAAATGAGTAAGAACAGTAAATTAATTAATATTCACATGTGCTTATTGTTGCAGTTACACTCGGATGCTGGAAACTGCTCAATTTAGGGATGCTTCATGGCGTAGGTGATGACAAATTATGCTTAATGGGAATACAACGATCTCAGACAAAATCTGACTTGACTTTCAGCATCCCAATGTGCTGTTGTGAAGCCACCTAATTATTTTGTAGTACTAACTTCCCTGGGGTGGCAGGACCCCTCTGTTCCCTCAGGTCTCCATCCACTGATGCTCGCTATAGTACAGGTTGCTGAGCTCTATGTTGATCATCGCTGACGGACGGCGGGCAAAGAGAAGTGTGTACAAATACTTGAAACTGAAGCATCATCTTTTACAAATTTCAACAGAGCAATCCAAGCACGAACATACAGTGGGGGGTACTCATCAGATGAGAAAGTTTTCTTGGTAGCACTACTCCCTCAGTTCATCTTTAATAGATGGGAACTAACCTCAGATTTTTTCCCCATCATAAATGAAGACTTTTCTTTAGATTTAAGATAACCAATATTTTAATGGAAATCATTAATTTCTCTCAGCTGAAAGCCCTATTTTTTCTACAAACATCCTCAAGCGTGCATTTTCAGTGGATGAAACCATTCCAAATAGGCTTAGACCAATAAAATTTGAGATTTGAGACGCTCTTAAAAAACCCTGGATTTCATAAAATTCAACTATGTGTTAGGCTGTACGGAAAACGCAGTCCCAAAAGTTAAACATGAAAGAAAACATGTGAAGAAAAGCATATTGAAATAGAAAAGAACATGCAAGATTTAAAGCAAGGCAGGCATTCAAACCACACCCATAACACACCAAAAATTAAGACAGCAGTTTTCACCACTTTCTTTCAAAACCCAACTTCTCTCTAAAGAAAAAAAAAAAAAAAAAAAA